>PVJI01004228.1:0-111410 GCA_004026765.1 Micronycteris hirsuta | reverse complement strand
AACAGGCAACAGGAACGCACTCTTGAAAATAAAATTTAACACTCTCTGTGGAAATGTGTAAGGGTGGCTTTGCAAGACACTGTAATGTACAAGGCTTCTGGCTTCCTAGCTACTAATTAAGCAGGAAATAAACAAATATTAAGCAAAGCTCCTCCAGTTTACCTTTTTGCAAGCTGCTTCTTACCATTCTTTCACATAAAATAGGAGAGAATATGTATATACAGGATGGGGCAAAAGTAGAATTACAGTTGGCAGTATGCAAAACACAGCTTACCCTTTTATTATTTATTAATTGATTATTGTATTTTCCATATGAACAACTGCAAACCTACTTTAGTCAACCTCTGCCAACTAGAAGGAGGTCTTCTCTGGCAGGTGAAAGAAGGGTAGAGGTTAGCTCCTGAGTGTGGCAAGGAGATTTCATTTGTTTCTCAGTCACTGGGCCAGTATCATAAGGAAATTTAGAAAAAAGGAGAAGGAGGAAGAGAGAAAGGAAACAAAAAATGAAATGGGCCAACTTCTGGCTTCTCACAATTTCCCTCTGGAAGGTGAATAATCCCCCTGTGAATGGGCTCATTGCTTCTCCTAGTTAGTAATAAAATCTGCATTTCATGGAGAAGAGAGAGTATAAACCCTCTCTCTTCTATTAACTAAATATTCACCCCAATTTCACTAAAACCAACTTAGCCTAATGAATCAAAGTGTTGAGACAGCTGCTTACACCACAAGCAGCAATGCCTTGTCAAGAGCACACAGCAACGCAAAAGTGAGTTTCAGCCTGCCATGCAGTGCCCTTGGGGAAAAGCCCAACACAGAGGGACACGGCTGGTGTACTCAATGAATGATTAAATAAACTATCCCCTAGGAACCCAAGTACTTAATACTCTCCAAATGGTCCACCACTCAAACCCAGACCCTTAGACAGTTCTTGTCATTTACATCATAAAGCAACACTTCAGATGAATACCAATCCCAAAAGAGCAGCTCGTCCTCCCCCAATTAATTTAGCAGGAATATAAATGCATGTCTTGGTTGTATAAATACTGTTATAGTCAACAATATTTTACACAATATTCCTGTGTGTGATACATTACTCTTTGAAACATTCTTAATATACCTTTAGCAAGATACACTGCACAGTAAATCAACAGGGCGCATTCATTCAGATTATACAAGAAGAGAACTTTCAAAATCCCAAATATAATTTTGAATGCTGACTGCACATGGCCCCAACAGTTTATAAAAACAAGAAACATAATCTATTTTTTAAAAAGAAATTACATTTGAATGCTTTTTACAAGTAGGGCATGTATGGCTAAGGTTATAGAACTGTTCGAGCAAACATGAAATTCAGAATTAAAAAAGTCAATGCTGTTTCCTGATCTGGTCCATTAATAGCAAAAGATAAAAGGTACACATGCAACGCTTTCTAATTACACACTTCAATTAATTTTGCTAAAAGAGTAGTGCTAGCTTGTGATCTAAACATCTAACTTCTGACAATCACAACCAGTCCAGAGTCACAAGTAAGCCAACAACTCTTTCCCAAGATATCACAAAATCCAAACACTACAATTCATATCCTTTGTTCATTAAAAAAAAAAAATTTACATGTTGTTGGCCTTGGCTGGTGTGGCTCAGTGGACTGAGTGCCAGCATGTGAAGCAAAGGGTCGCTGGTTTGATTCCTAGTTCAGGGCACATGTCTCGGTTGCTGGGGGCATGTGAGGTAACCACACGTTGATATTTCTCTCCCTCTCTTTCTCCTTCCCCCCTAAAAATAAATAAACAAAATCTTTAAAAAAAATTTACATGTTGTGAATGGGGTACAAGCACTTTGGAAAACTGGTAGTATCTTCCTTAGTCAAACAATAGCTTGTCACCCAGCACTGCATCCTAGGCACATGCTCCATGGCATGTGTCAGCCAACTCCAGCCAGAAGCCAAATTGGCTGGCTGCCTGTTTTTGCATGCCCTGTGTGCTAAGACTGATCTCCCTCCCTCCCTTCGTTCCCTTCTTCATTGAGTGATATGCTATGAAAAGTGTTCAGGAGGAAATATTATCAGTAGATTAAAGAATCTGGTCCTCCTTGTCTAATCTTTTACTTTCGACATTGGATGAACAAAAGATGTTAGCCTGGAAGAGAACAGGAAAAGATACATATTCTTTTAATTCATTTTATGCATAAAATTATATATAAATAGACAATTGTGCAAAATAGAAGCTATAACAATCAATCAAAGAAAGGATGGCTTCTTCAGCTTTGTGGATTCCTCCTACCAGAACCCTACAGTGCTTTGCTTTATAATTAACATACTTTTAATGTGCCCAGCAAAAAACAAATAAATATCTACCAAGTTATGGTCATTTCCATGGGAGTTAGCTGAGATCAAGAGATGCCTATACCTCTCTGCACTCCTCATGGTTTCTGGCACACAGAGTAGGCATTTCATAAGTGTCTGATGAATACTGTGTGTTCTTATGTGAGAAACAACAACATTAGTACAACAAGAATGAGCTCAGCCTAAACTTATTTTCATATTGAAAAATAGTTATTTTTCTAACTCTGATATTTTTATTGTTGTTTGATTGGAGCAAAGACAATTTGGCACTGAGTCTTCTCTACCTGGGGCGGCACTTACTACGGACGTGAGGACTGAATAAATACTGTTGTGCTGGGCTCTGTTTTGGACAGTCAGGCACTCTCTCCAGAGTTAAGTTACTGAACTTGGGAATTACTGCCTGTCAGGACTTTTCACAGTCGCTACATACAAGCACTCTACGTTGGGCTGGTCAGGAGAGGCAGGGATCTGTCGTCCTACTTCCTGGACTCAGTCCTGAGCTCCTACTCGTGACCTGGGACTTTAGGTGAGTTCTTAACCTTGCTCTGTTTTCAAAAGTAGGAAAAACAGTACTTATCTCAAGCAAGAGTTCAATAAATGTTACATATTTATGTCTTCATAATGATAACAATTATTTCTCAATAGGATTATACTTCCCTTACAAAATAGTTATCTGCCCTGAAATGGCAGATAGAAATGTATATACATTTATATAATATTAAGGTGTATAGATACACCTTAATTTATTTAACCAATCCTCTATTCATGAGAATTTAACTGGTTCTCCGAATCCTTCATTCCTTGCCTTTTGCCAACAATGCTGAGATGAATAATGCTGTACTTACAGTGACTCTTTTAGTCCTGCTGAGGGAAAGAATACACATTCATAACTGATTCTCATTGACACACTAGAAACAATGCTAAACCTTTCTCAGGGCTTGGGTTCTAAATAAGCTAAGTTCTATACAGGAGTTAAGTGAGGCCAAACTTCCTCTTTTTCCAAGGAGGCAAGTGTACAAGACATTAGTTATCGTATGTGAATATATTAGAATTTTTCTGAAAAATAAACAAGAAAACAAAAATGAGCAAGTAAATATATATGCACAAATATTCATTCATATATGTGTGTGTGTGTTCATGTGTGTGTGTGTTTTCCCATATATGAGAGGTCATTCCAACCAGGGACATGAACTAATTTAAATATGCTTTTAAGTGAGCGATTTGAGTAACAAACAAAAGTCACAAATGGCTTCGAATTCCTACTGTTCTCAAATGTCACAACCAAGGAGGACTTTTAATGACCCTTTCCTGAAAATAAAGACCATAAGGGCATGTCATATTTTCCCACATGTAAGCATTTTTAATGGGGTGAGGTGTGTCAGATCCCTCTCCACAAAATCATGGGGTATTTCTCAGTGAAATGCAAGTCCAGAGCAACAACTCAGGGAGTATGGTCTTCAAACTCTTTGCCACTATCCCACCATAAGTGCAGAAATTAAATACAAGTACTCAGAAATTTTAAGACCAATTGGACAAAGTAATTTTATAACCATTGAGTCTAATAATAAAATGCAGGGACTTGTTTTCCATATATCTCTATGTGTCACTTTGTTATTCTAGTAATTCATTTTAGTATATTTTACATACATAATGTACAATGGATTATTTTTTTTTTTTAAAGAAAAAACAACCTATGCCCCGGCCAGGTGGCTCAGTCGGTTGGGGCATCATCCTGTTCACAAAAAGATCTCAAGTTCCATCCCCTAATCAGGGTGTTGGAGTTAAATGACTCAGTCAAGTCACCGGAGGTAGCAAAGAAGCAGTTTATTTATGCATGCGGACCCAGAGGAGTGGTCTCCAAATTCCGGGGCCCCGAGTTGCAGTTTTTGGTCCCTTTTGTCTGTTTTAGTGTGGGTGGGGTCTTTTTTCTTTTGGTGCAAAGCACTTTACAGAAGCACAAGATAAGTGGTTAGCTGCTTCAGCTAAAAACTGGGGAAGTGGCTGGCAGCTTCAGCTGATCCTGGGCAAAAGAAGTGGCTGACAGTTTCAGCTGAACCTGGGCATCTTAGTCTTTTAATCCCTCAACAAGGGCACATACCTGGGTTGTGATTTGGTCCCCAGTCATGGTGCTTAGGGACGCAACCAATCACGTTTCTCTCTTACATCAATCTTTCCCTCTCTCTTCCTCTCTCTCTAAAGTCAATAAACATATCCTTGGGTGAGGATTAAATAAATACATATCCTGCATTTGACCGCTGATGGTGTAGACTGCCTCCTTTTCCTGAAAGACTTTGCCAGAATGGACAGCCAACCACAATGGAAAGGAGAAGCCTGCTATCACCACCTTTATGTCACCAAGTCCTCATGAAGGGTGGGAAATAAGACACAGGGAAAAAAGGCTGTCACCTTCCATAAAAACACAACTTACCCATGTGGATCAGTTATACATCGAAAAAACAATCAGGGATGCTAGAAATCCTCTTCTTTATTAAAAGGCAAATTCAAAAGTTTACGAGAAACCATAAGGGCAATTCCATTGTGGTTTTAATGAGAACAATGCCAAACATTTGGCTGATTCCAACTTCAACAGCCCTGTGGTCTTTATCAAAACACCAGATCGGGGTTAGTTTGTACTTTAACTAATCCAATGAACCGGCTTTCTGGCTTCAGTAGACATTATTTAAATGTCACTGCATACCTGGGGGTGCAACTGAGCCAATGGGGAGCTCTCCTGCACCATCTTGATTCCATTAACACTTCCCTACAGGAACATTTTACATCTGCATCTCATATACCATGATAATGTTGGCAATTTATGTCTTATTAACTCAATTAAAATACAAAAATGTTAAGTAATGGAAATCTGCAGAATCAGAACAAATCCTTAAAATAGACTATACTCTTAATTCAAAAAATATATAAGAGTATCTGTAATATAGCTCCCAGACCTCAGCTACCTAAAAGGTCCAGGGACTCCAACTGCAAAACAGGGAAAATGTTGATCTAATTACTAGAGATGATACTGTTTGAATCCTAGGTTTTGTATCAATTTAGGCTAAAAATATCAGTAGGCACACTAGGTAGAGCAGTGGGTTTCTCAGGACTTAGCAGACTGAACAGTGTTCCTAAAATAAAACTTGCAGACAAATCTGAGAAAATATTCTGGTTCTCACAGTCTCAGCACAGCACAGATACTCAAACATGAAATGAATCCTCCCTTGTAAACGAAGTGAGTACTTTACATCCTTCAAATCATGGACTGTACTTGAAAACTGAAAAAAAGAAAGAGTTTAATACTTCTCTTTAGGAGTTGATCTGATTTACATCAGATACGGGCCACTTAGAACATCTTTTCATTTTTCTTCCCCTTGTTCTCAAAGACTTTACTATAACCTAAAATCTTTACCCTAAAATGAGACCATCAAAAAAAAAAGTACAGGTAAACAAAGAATAGAGACTGATTCTGATGTGAAAAATACCTTGTTTTTGATCGCCTTCCTGAATCGAGATCGGAGACCTACCACCAACTTCACTAATCATGAGAAAAGAGATAGCAGGATCCTAGAGGGTGACCTGCAATTTCACTAGAGAAAGAAAAGGCTGATAGAAACTTGCACTGAAAAAGGTCACTAAAAAGGGTCACCTCAAGCTAGAAGTTCTAATAAACAGTTCTGGCCCACAAGGGTGAGGCGGGGCAAAGGTCACCATGCCCAAATATGCTCTTTGGGGGATATTGATTATATTAAGCTAGTTATTTTAATAAACAAAGACTCATAAAGAACCTTGACTTTTGCCCTAACTGAAAATAATTTAAGACAGAAGATCTGCTCCAGAAAAGAAAATATCCTCACAGATAACTATAGTTTAATATGAACTAAGTGTGACAGAGAGGAATCTAGCAAGCCCCACCCCCCCATGTCCCATTGTTAAAGGTGGCCTAGCAAACATCTGTTTGCCATCTCCACGTCAATTGTCTCCCTGCCCTTTGAAGTCTCAGACAACAGTCCGCCCCACCCCCACCCCACCCCGCGCAATTCTTCTTAGCTCAAGATGGTATATAAGCCTCAACTGCCTGGGGCTGAAAACACGGAGCCCCTTGTGTGAGCATACGTAATACATTTGGTTAGTTTTTTCCTATTAATCTGTATTCTATCAGTTTGATTATTAGACCAGCCAGAAGAACTTAAAAGGATAGAAATAACATTCTTCCTCCCCTACAATAGCAACTGCCAAAACTAGGGGCAGCTGTTCCACTCTCAACTGTTTCTTCATAGAAATACTGATGAAAACATAGAAAGAAATGCAAACTAACAAATACTCTGTGATTTGGAAATATGAGTGATAATGGGCCAGATGCTAAGAGACATTTCTATCAGTAAAACTGCAGACGGGTATGTGTCTGTGGTAACAATAGCAAGGTTAGACAGCAAGAGAGATTTCTACCCAGGCCTCTCCATACCCGTTGCCTATTCTTCTCGGGGGCCCTCCTTTCTGAAGTAGCCCACGCTATGTCACCACCTCACCCCACCATCCCCATTGCTAGTGTTCTTTGTGCATCAACTGTCACTCACGGCACGGATGGAAGGAGTAAACCACAGTACACTGTGTTTTGGCACATAAAGGATGTAACAGGGAGAGGCAGAAGGAAGGCGAGCTAACCACACAGTGTCCTACAAAGAAGACAGTTTTTCATGCTGCATTTATGTCAAGGTGAAAAAAAAATGCAGATGTTTCTATTCATTATGAATAAATCTTCCCTTAACATAATCCCACAAAATACAATGGGAATAGACCAGCTCTCTTTAGAAAAGCAAGCTGAGCTAGACAAATGACTGGAAGATACCAAGAATTTGACAAAGTTTAGTCCACTTAGACCAGTTCTTCAGCTTGTGACTTCGCGAAGAAGGAAGGTAAGCACTGTTGGAAACCAAAGAAAATCCCCGACCAGATAAAAGCCACAAACGACAAGCACAACTATGAACATAAGCAACAACAATATCAACAACATTAACAAACACCAAGCAGCGTCACTACCAACAACCAAGACCAGTGGCCAACAATGTAAACAAGTAACAGTAGCCCACAGAGCCAACAGAGACTTACAGGCAAAATTACTTCTGCAATGCAAAATAAGCGAACAGTGTATTCAAGATACCAGGAACAAAGCATCACTTATTGTGATAGAACAGTGTATTCAAGATACCTGAAATAAAGTATCACTTATTAACAGAAGCTAATACAAGAAAACGTCACCTTTCAAGAAGTGAAAAAAGAGATAAAACAGCTGAGATGTAAGAGCAAACTCAGAATTAAATTCTGTATTAGAAGAGGAAAGAACAAAATCTGCACTCCAAATAACCAAATGAGGGAAGCAGAGTACAAGCAGGAGACATAGTCATTGAATGCAGATTGTAAAGGATAAAGGGATGAAAAACAATGCAGGACAAGATGACCAATACAGAGGAAGGTAAGTAGAAAATCAAAATGAAAGAAAAAGGGTACCTGAGAGGCAGAGAATAAATGAGAGAGAGAAGCTACAAAGACTCAAATGGAAAGAAGCCGGGAAAAGGCTAGCATCTGACAAGGAAAAGGAGTCTCTCTGACTAGGAAGGCAAAAGAAGGAGGATTTTTAAATTTTAACTGAAAATTTTAATTTCAGTTAAAAATTTTAAATTAAAAAAATAATAAATTCTATAGGTATCAAAATAAAAGGACAAAATACTTACAAAGAAAAACATTAGGCTGATATTATTCTTGGCAATATTGAACTAGAAACTAAGGAAGTTACATTCATAGCTTTTTGAGGGGAAAAGATCAAGAGCAAAATAATTCTACACCCACGTGGTTTTCCACTTGCAGAAGTAGCAGAAGCACCAAAAGACGGTCTGCAAACTTACTCTGAAAAGAATTACACTGAGATAATAAAACCAGAGATGATGTAAACAAGGAGCTTAAGAATGCAGGTGGGCATGGTGGTGTGGCCTAAAATGAGTGGTAGGTAAGCACTGAAACCATTTCAAAATAAACACTATTCTTATTAATTGTTGTAAATAAGGTTATAAAAATTAATGTAAATGTAAAAGTGAAGAGGAAAATTAAATAACATATTTTTAATTTTTATTTATTTTTTTAGAGAGAAGGGAAGGGAGGGGGGAGAGAGGGACAGAAACATCGGTCTGTTGCCTCTTGAATACACCCTGACCAAGGGCACGCCAGGCACATTCCCAGACCAGGAATCAAACCAGCGCCTTTCACTTTGTGGGACAACGTCCAACTAACTAAGCCACACCAGTTGGGATAGAAAATTAAATAATATTAACGATGGCCTAGAGTAAAATGGATGGCAGATGGATGAAATAACTGCTAGAAAAACAGCGGCTAGAATTGAACTGAGTTTACATAATTTGGTTCAGCAAGCATTCATTTAGTAACTCTATGAGCAAGGCACCATGAGACATACAGGTGAACCAGAAACATAGTTTTTAGGAGGGAAATTATGAGACTGAACAGCAAAAAAACTGAAGAAAGTTTAAATAATCAAAGGGAAGAAAAAAAGATAATTTCTACCTTTCAGAAGAGCAAGTTTCATAATTGACAGACTGTGAAAGGCTGGCCCATGGTACAGGAAGGGCAAACATAATTGTTGTTTTAATTATATATGTAACCCAACGTATTTCAGTACTAATCTATGGTAAAGTTTAATAGTGTCTGAGTTTTAACCACTTCCTATTCCAGAGATTTTTGCTAATCTAGATCACAAAGGAAATAAATATGAAGCTAAAACAGACACAAACACACACACACACACACCCCTCAGTCCTGGTGTTCATACAGCTTGGGACTGTCATTTCAACAGAAATAAACTTTACAAGTAAGTTCCAACTCTACGATTAAACATTTGCACAGAGAGCTCAAAGACTCATTAGGTTTCTTCCAGTTTAAAATACCAAATTGCTAGGTTATTGGCTTCAAGTTGGCAAAGCTCTACTGTAGAAGCTTCCCCAACATAAGGTAAAGGACAGCCACAGAGGACTGAGAACTATGTGACTGCATTTGCAAACACACACACGACCGCTGCCCAACATGCTCTTCCTCTGCTCACGTTCCCCATGTTACACACTTTTCCTGTCTGACTATTACAATCATGTGCTGTCTCACTCCCTGAGCTACGAGTCCTCTGAGAACACGGACAGCATCTCATTTGGATTGTAACCCCAGCACCTAACACTGCCTGGTTTATAGAAATGCTCAACAAACGATGTGGGGCTGAACTGAGCTTTAAGTCAAAAGAGACACGTGACATTTGGAAACAAACATATCATATTTCAGATCCATATTTTAATTGACAAGAGCTCAATTCTGAAGAGACTTGAATGTACCACTCCTTGGAGAGATAAATAGTAAAATGATGTGAGCAGGTTATATCTTACTGTATTCCACCAAAGAATACTGCAATTTGTGTTAAGTGACAAGTAATATGTATGAATAGAGTATGGGGCAGCATGGATAATGACAAGGGCATCTACATTCCAGTATATTTCAGACAGGTTTGGTCAAAAAATCTCTACATCAATGTTTCCTCCACATTGCATAGAAAATAAATTTGTCAGAATATATTCTCCAAGCTGTCTTCAAAGCTCACACAGGAAAAAAAATACAAATGAAAAAGACTGAAATAGAGTAAGCCATTTAGCATCTCAAGTGGCTAATGTCTTTAGGGAAAACATTTCTATAATTGTAAGTTCCTTACTGGGGCTTCTGATGGGAGACAGCTTTAACAGCAAACGCAAGATGCTGCTAGACTTAGGAGACATAAAAATGCATTTTGTAGGATAATGAGGAACGGGGGAAAAAACGGGGCTCCTCTAGCCACCAAGAAAGTTTATGAAGCATACACAACTGCACTTCTCATAGTACTGAAATTTTCACTAATGGTGATTCTTAATAAATCATAAATGACCCAAAATAGCTCTCCTAAATAACTTGAAAACTTCCTTCTTTGGAGTTCTGTCATTTCCATTAAACTGAAACAAATACAGCACTGTCAAAACAATTTTATTTTTTTGAATATTTTAGTCAAGTTTATTTAAATCCCTCTCTTGTGAATTTAGCCAAACAGAGGTCAAGAGAGAAAGTAATTATTAAACAAACCTTATCTTATGTCCACACTCTGCAGTTCTGGCAAAGATCACATACCCAACGCATGCGAAACCTTCCCACAGATGTCTGTTGAGCGGAGTGAGAACCAAAATGGTTGCGTTAACTTTGATATTTGATATTTTTAAAATCAGCTCACATTTACCTATTTTAAAAGAATTACCTAAGATCTGTCCAGGTTCTGGTAGGAATATGAGGAGTGCTCATGGGCGAGGCTGGAGAGTGAAGAACATTAGTCGGAGACCCAGAAAACACCAGCAAAAGCGATTCACCAAGGAAAAGGAGCTCACCTTTGGTGGGAACAGCTCTGAGAAGGTCTGAGAACAAACGGGGTAGAGCAGGAAGCACTGGGAAGCTATGAGAAAAGGCATGGAAAGCAAAGAAACTGCCTCTCCCAAAAGCAGTAGCAGAAGATATTCCATGCTGAGAAACCAGGAAGGTTAAGTCTCCTACCCTGACAGGACTCTGCTACTAGTAGATAATTCAGGAAAACACAAATAATTCAAATAGAAACAAACAAGTAAAATAACCATATCCACTGTAAGAAACGAAAAAATATTTCTCAGTGGAAGAAAATTTACCAGCAAATACAGCCACAAGCTAGAAATCTGCAATAAAACCTTCCAAGAATTCAAAGATATAACTAGACAACAAAAGGAGAGAAGAAAATGTACAGAAATCAGGAACGATGATATAGAAAATAACAACTAAAAATGAAGACTAAAGTAAAAAGAACACTTGGAAGAAACAGAGATCCTTGAAAGTACAGTCAAGGACACAAAAAAAGAGAAAAGCTATGAAAATGAAACCACACTAGGTAGGTAGGTCGGTCGATAGATAGAAAGAAAGAACAAAAGTTGATAGATATTAAAATGTACTCGAAGGCTGCCCTGACCGGGCAGCTCAGTTGATGACAGCATCATCACACTATGCCAAGGTCACAGGTTCAATCCCAGGTTCAATCCCGGGTAAGGATACATATAAGAATCAACCATGAAAGCATCAATAAGTGGAACAACAGATTGATATTTCTGTCTCTCTTTCTCTCCTTTCCCCTCTCTCTCTAAAAAATAAAAATGAAAATAAGTAGTCAAGGAAATATATATGTATATGTTTCTCCATCCAACCAAGAAAACCAAAACATAAAATAGATCAAATATTTGAAATCTAATGCAAGCACACACATCCCTGAAATAAAGTATCACTCTTAACAAGGGGCTGGCAAAGTGGAACCCAGATGCTAAATCCAGTCATGTCCACTTGTATACATATCGTCTGTGGCTGCTCCCACCCTACAACAGCAGAGCTGAGCAGCATAACACACAGTGGCCTACAAAGCTGAAACTACAGTCTTGTCCTTTACATACAAAGTTTACTCATCCCTGCTCTAAACTGAATTGAAAGGCCCATCACAAGCCTGGAAACATCAAGACATTCACTAGGAAAACCAACAGACTTTAAAGATGAAGAGTCTTTCAGGCAACTAGTTAAAAAACCAAGTCACTTATACAGGAAAATAAATCAGGTTAGCAATTGACTTTAACATCAACATTCAATGCCAGAATGTAATAGAGCTACTAGTACCTACAAAGAAAATATAAAGGAACAAGGTAGGCTTGCTTTCAGGGAGTATTTACCCTGAGAGCTCTTCTGGAGAAAAGGACCAAAGAACAAGTGTTATCTAACGAAGAGATGAAACTTCAGCAAGGACTAATGAAGAGGCAGAGGTAGCGTTTCACTGTAGAGCGGAGATGTCAGGAGAAGTGGGGCTGAAGGTAACTGAGCAGCGTGCACGTGTTAATGCACTGACAGCACAGCAGCAGCACGAGTCTGGCCACCTCACAGGGAACAGCTGAGGCAGAAAGGGTGGCATTTTAAGCTGATAAATCTTTTAAGTAAGAATAAAAGTTAAACATTAAGAAATGCCACACAAATGACCAAAAGTGGAGGTGGAAGAGAAAAGAAGGAGCTGGAAGAAGAAACTACAAGTCAATTTCATTTTTGTTCACTGCAGGGAACCAATAAACATGATCTAAACTAAAAGAAAATGTGAATGAGAGTCTTTTGAGATTATGCTGTCATAAAAATAAAAACTACTAACACAAAAATACAAACCCCCCCCCAAACACTGGAAGTATAAAAAACATATTTCTAAGCAAAGAGTATAGGGAACATCCTTTAAAACGCACACACATGCCCTGGCTGGTGTAGCTCAGTGGATTGAGCATAGGCTGGGAACCAAAGGGTCCCGGTTCGATTCCCAGTCAGGGCACATGCCTAGGTTGCAGGCCAGGTCCCCGTGAGGGCCACGTGAGAGGCAACCATACATTGCTGTTTCTCTCCCTCTCTGTCTCCTTCCCTTCCCCTCTCTCTAAAAATAAATAAAAATAAAATCTTTAAAAAAAATAAAATGCACACACATGCATACAGCCCTGGCTGGTGTGGCTCAGTGGATTGACTGCTGGCCTTTGAACCAAAGGTTGCCAGTTCAACTCCCAGTCAGGGCACATGCCTGGGTTGCAGGCCAGGTTCCCAGTAGAGGGGTGCATGAGAGGCAACCACACCTTGATGTTTCTCTCCCTCTCTTTCTCCCTCCTTTCCCTCTCTCTAAAAATAAATAAATACCATAAAAAAGACTTGAACTCAAGACCTGAAACTATAAAATGCACACACACATGCATACATAAGCAATACATAAATCAGTATCACATAACTAAACCCATCTTACTGTTCATATCTGTATGCATATACCTATATATCTGCTTAATTCAATGATTTTCAGAATAACAATGTAAAACACCTTTTTGTATAAGGTACAAGAGACACAAACACAACATCCACCAGAAAGTTTAAAAATGAAGATAGAAACAATGATATACAAGACAAATACAAATCAAAGGCGTGTAGGGGTCATGATCTTGACATTGAACAATATAGAATCAAATCATGCAAACAGCGTGGCATGAGTGAGTGAACATGCAAACAAAAGAGAAAGTCTAAAAGTTCAGAAACAGACCGAAATACATTTGGGGAGTTAACAAATGATGGCATATCAAAACAGTTGGGTAAAGATCAATTTGCAGATATATGTGGTGTGACAGCTGGACAGCATTTAGAAAAAGATAAAGTTGGCCCCATACTTGACATAATTTACACAGGATAAGCTATATGTGGATCAAAGATTTAAATGTAAAATATAAAACTACATAGATGCTATGAAAAATAAAGTATACTTTTTTATAATCTCAAAGTAAAGAGAGCCTTTCTAATTATGATTGAAAACTTTAATTTGAAAGAACATAAGCACCTCTATGTTCACTGCAGCATTATTTACAATCACCAAGATATGGAAGCAGCCCAAGTGTCCATCAGTGGATGAGTGGATAAAACAACTATGGGACATTTACACAGTGGAATACTACTCAGCCATAAAAAAAGACTGTATTTTACCCTTTGGACAGTATGGATGGACCTGGAGAGCATTTCACTTAGTGTGAAATAAGGCAGTCAGAGAAAGACCAATACCATATGATTTCACTCATACGTAGAATCTAATGAACAAACTGAACTGACAAGGAAAACAGGAACAGACTCATATATGGAGAGCAGGATGACAGTTGGTAGCGGGCGGGGAGGTTAGGTGACGGATGGAGCAAAAAAGGAAGAAGGACTCATGAATATGGACAACAGTGTGGTGATTGCTTGGGGGAGGGGGTATAAGAGGACTAAATGGTAATGAAAAAACAACACAATAAAAATAAAAATACAGAAAATAAAATAAAATTTTTAAAAACCCAAAAGCCATAAAAGATTAATAAAACTGACTATAAAAGCTGTGTGACTATATTATATACTGTTAATATATGTCCATACACACATTTATAAATACAAACATACATAATTTACATATAAACACATACAGAGATACAATAAAAACACCAGTTAAAGTTGGGGGAAATATTTGCAATGTACACTACTGAAAAAGGATTAGAATATAAAGAGCCTTAGAAATCAGGGAAGAGAAATGACGAAAAAGCCAATAGAAAAATAAGAAATGCGCCCTGGCTGGTGTAGTTCAGTGGATTGAGCGCGGGCTGGGAACCAGAGGGTCCCGGTTTGATTCCCGGTCGGGGCACATGCCTGGGTTGCGGACCAGGTCCCCAGTGAAGGCCATGTGAGAGGCAACCATACATTGCTCTTTCTCCCTCCCTTCTCCTCTCTCTGAAAATAAATGAATACAATCTTAAAAAAAAAAATAAATAAGAAATGTATAGGAAAGATAATTCATAGGAAAGGAAATACAATTAATTGGCCTGTAAATAAAGCCTTCTCTTACTCTCATTCATAAGAGAAGTACAAATCAAAATGACCATTATCTGCTTCTGATCTATCAGACTGGCAAAATTTTACAGTTTGACAATATATTCTGTTGAGAGTCTGTGGAGAAAGAAAAATGATACAACACACACAGGGAAGAATTTGGCAGTGTTTTCCTCAATTACAGAATTCTTGTCCTTGACTCAGCAACTTCACGTCTAGAATTGTGTCCTATGAATTTGCAGGAAAAGTATGAAATGACTTTCAGACACACATACACACAGTTATTCAGTTACTGCTTACAATACTGTTTATATTTCAGAGATTGAAAAAAAAAAATGCCCAGCAATAGAGAAATCTTGGTGCAATACACAGTGGAAAGACTTTTATTCACACCAGGATGCATCATGCAGCTGTAAGGGGGGAAAAAGGGGGAAATCTCTAAGGAGAGTTAGGATATATTGGTAAGTGAATAAAAACAAGATGCAGAACAATGTATATAATTTCTTCACTTATTTTTTGCAGCTAGTGTGAAGAATAAAATATATTCAAAAGCATATTCCCATTATTCATATTTTCCAAAATAAAAACTTAAAAATAAACAAATAACTAATAAAATGGTTATCTATGCAGGCAAGAATAAGAGTAATTTTTGTTTGTGTACACCTTTGTATATTGATATAGAATGGAGAACTGCATAAAGGTAATATATATTATATATCATCTACACACATAAACATATATATACATTTATGTATAACATGCAATATACAAATATATAAAATTTTAAATGCTAAAACTGAAAACAAACTGAAATAAATGAATCCAAGCACCCATCAAAATGAAAACCACATAAAGAATTATTATTTCAGTGAATTCATAGCACAGCACTTTGACTATACATCCTCCTTAATAAAAAGCATTGAGGAAAAAGAGTTAAAAATTTCTCTTCAGCCTCATTCATGATTTCATATTAGTTATTAGTAATACTGTTTGAAATAGCTTTCAAGTAAATTAAAAATTATAATCTGTTAATTGTCTTAGAAATCAAGATTTTCAGTTAAGAAAAAAGGCATATTATTATGTCAGAGCCCAATGCAGGCAGGCCACCTCAAGATACACCACTATGGCATATTGATGACTTAATTAAGTTTAGTTAAGAAGTTGCCTTTCTAAAGAAAACCCTGACATCTCTCCTCCTAAAGGCGGGAGGTCAACCTCCCATGTGATAGGTGCCGTCCCTGCTCCTGAGGGTTAAGAGATAATCTTACCACAAAAATTAAAAGAATCCAGACTCTAAAGTCTGTATAAACAAACGTACTGCCTTCACTACACAAGCCCAGTCTCTACTCAGATTCCTTTCTTACGAGCACTAACTTTCTTTGCCTGTCAATTTCTCACATATTTATTGTTTCTTTGTCTAAAAAGTATTTTTAAATGCCTGGTACTAACATTTCTTTGACCTTCATTTCATAGTCTAAGCATCATATTACATTTCTCCCATGCTCACATATTAAGTTTGTTTTTCTCATGTTAATTTAGTCTTGTGCCAAATTTATTATTTTATTATTAGTCTAGCTGTAAGAACTAAAGAAGGGGAGAAGGTGGAGGGTGTCAAATCTTCCCGTACTTGACAGTTATGAAATCAAGTAAGTTAAACACAGAGATTGCATTCATGAAATGATTTAGAAGCCACTGCACCTCAGCAGCAATGAACACCTCAGTATTCAGAAATTGGTCTCTAATGCTGTTCCTTCACCAATAGGAACTAGGGCTCCCAAAGAAATGGCTGACTTCAACTCTCAGATTAATAAAGGTTGTTCTGGCAGAAAGAAAGCTTTCAAAGACTGATAAGGTTGTACAGTGACACAGGTTGAAAAACAGCCTCTGAACAAAGCTGTGAGAGTCTGCACATCAAAAAGAATAATAATTGTAGTTAACCAAAACACTGTATGCAGCAGGAAATTCCGTGATTCTATAGTAACAATCAAAAAAGTTGGAAAATAAACCCTCATTTGTCATCATTAAAGTAGCTATAAAACTCCTTACCTTAAATTGTATGATAATTAAAGAAAAAAATTAAGCATTTATTCTGCCTTTTCAGAAGCTCTAACTGGACCCTGGTGATGGTGAAACTCACCTTTACGAAAGAATGCTGGCTAACAAAGGAGGAAGGAAATGATAAAGTCAGAATATCACTATTCTGCAACTTCTAATAAAATCATTGATTCAGGCAAGAATTATCAACTGTCATCAACACCACAGATAAACACCTCATGGGAACTATTGTGACAACATATATTCTTTTTCTTTCCATTTATTTATTTATTTATTTCTAGAAAGAGAGGAAGGGAAAGAGAGAGAGAGAGAGGGAGAGAAACACCAGTACAAGAGAGAAAAATATATTGGCCACCTCTCACATGTGCCCCAACCAGGAATCAAACCAGCAACCCCCCATTTCCTGGTATGGTACCCAAACAACTGAGCCACAATGGTCATGTAACAGGGTGCAGCCAAGAGGGGGGCCCCAAATGGGGATTTGTAATGGGGTCCAGAACTCAAGGTGTCCAGGAAATATTAGAGAAAAATATATATATGATGTTCTCACCCCCACCAGTCTGAGCTGGGGGATGGAACACATGGAGCAGGACCACTGAGAGCTGCTTTGCGTAGCAACAATTTTGCAGATAATCTCTAGCATGGCTGTTCAACATATCTATAACCTTTAACTGGTTTTATAGATACGTTAAATAGCTGTGGCTATGCTTTGAGCCAGGGGGATGGGAGTGGCTTCAATCCAGGATGTAACTGAGAAGCAACTGTCCCTGATTACAGCACCTGCGTGAGAGCTTGGAGATGATGGGCTCCATGCCATGGGGCCCTGCCTGCCCGGACTTACTATGGCAGCCCAGTGAAGCTGGAAGAATACAGGAATGCTGGCAGGTATAACTGATTGTGGGAGGAGTCAGAAATGGAGCTGCAGACGTAGACTGGCACTGGGATTTAAACCCAGGCACAGCAGCCATACTGAGAGAGAGGACCACACGGCTTTGGCAGAGTAGGTTGGGACCACGCGGCTTTGGGGTGCTCCCTCTTGCCACATGGCTTAGGAAGCAGGAGAGACTTTGCCTGGAAGAAAAGGGGTGAAAGGACTCTTGCTGGTGGGCCATGAGGAGGTGCCATATGGTTGTGGATTAACTGGAGATCGTGGTAGCGATACAGCTGATGGTGCTGGGAGCCTGAATCACAGACTTTTACTTCTTTTCCTGAGATATGGTACCCCGGACTGGACAGAGGGAGAAGGAGGGACTGTGTGCACTGTGGGTATTCTAAAGGACTTCAGTATTTTAATGAAGACATTAAGTCTGTATAACTTTTAAATAAATAATTCCTTTCCTTTTCACCAATCTCTGGCATTTAGAGACATCTTTCCTCTGGCAGAGGGCAAAGGGGGGTACCCCCGGAGAAAAAGGGGGGTCCTTTTGGTAATAGTATATCATTTATCCCCTCCCCCAGTCTGTTCTGTAACAGTCAGGGCACAACATATATTCTTTATCATTTCTACTCTAGTGTCCAAACAAAAATCTGCATAGAAGAAAGACAAAAAAAAAAAACAAAAAAAATCCACTAAAATAAAGGGTAAAAACAAAACAAACAAACAAAACAGATATTAGGACGGTAGGGTAAATAAAGTGAGAAAAGGCTACAAACCACCTGCCAAGAAGTCCTACATATACATTCCTTTAGGGTGGACAAACCTCTCACTCCAAATGTGGCTGTCAATAAAAAGACAGAGCATGCTTGATTAGGTGACGCACGGCATCTGTATATTTAAAAACAAAACCTTTCCTCAACACAGTAGTGATCCTCTCTGATCCCAAGAGAATGCCCACACAGGTTCTCACAGAGAGGCAAGGACTAGGCCTTAACAACTCCTCAGACTAAACACGGCCGCCTGCTTTCCAGAGCATGTCCTTCTGGTTAACGGGATGTTGGCAAAAGTGACTTCAACCAAAGCAATTCTGCTGGGAGCTATTATGACCTGGTCCAGGCATGAATTCTGATAGTTATCTAATCTAGCAGAAGATTACTGGGTATCTGAAATCCAACTCGCCATATTTTACTCAAATAAACACATGGCAGCTTCACATTTCCTATGAAAGACCCAATTTGGAATACGGAGCTCTCCAACGCTTAAATTCTCACATTCAAACTGACACTAAGGTCTTTGCAGTAGACTGCTTTTCTTTGAAACAAACAAAATAATGCAAGCCAGAAAGGGACAGAAAAGTGCTTCCATGATCTTGCTAAAAATAGTCTCACTTTTTTCATATTCCAAACGAGGTGCACACATACACATTCATTCTGTATTTCAAAATATAAAAAATATGCACACTTTGTGTGCTCTTTAACCAATGTGCTGACCGAAGGTGAAACCCTCCAATGCCCATACACTAATCCCAAAGAGGAAGAAGAGAGGCACTAAAAAGATAGTTAATACCCTAATGGCTAAAATGTAAGTTATCTTACCCAAATTACACAAGTAAATGCACTTAGGACTAGACCTTAAGTAAGCTCACTTTGGAGACCATGACATTAAACACTATACTACCCCTCAACAGCACATTCTCCTCCGTGCACCCTTTTTCCATGTTTGTCTCCCACTCGGCTGGCTTCAGGAAGAACATAAAATGGACCTGAACTCACTTATCATTTTTAATAACCTATGAATGTTGAAGAGTAGACCAGGCTCCTTCAGCCGTGGCAGGACATGCCTCACCACACTGCTCTAGGCTTACAACTGTCTACTGCTAAAGCCTCAGGGTCAGAGCAGATCTAGATGTCTGAAAATTCCATCCATGTATCAAACTGAGACAGAAACGTAAACGAAGGTAATCCCCTTTCTCCATGCTATTCTCCAACTACTCTCATTCACAAGCTAGTCCAAGCAAGATAAAATGGGTTCAGGGTTAGCACCCCAGCAGCTCCTTAGTCCTGCTGACAACACTGATAAGCAGCCCTTTATTTTGGTACATGTTCCAGGAGAACTTCGGTCAAATTCCACTTGTAAGAAATGCCATGCATGTGTTTCCTTTTTGTGGAAACAGAAACAAAAAAATAAAAATGGACAGACTGTACCAGTAAAGTGGTATTTCTAAATCTGTGCACATTGCTGTCAAACAACAAATTATATATATTCTGCAAAGGACAGAAAACATGTAATGCTGCAACATTTCTCCAAGCAGGATCTCCGCCCAGAAATCATACTCATTGTTTGTGTGATAATGGAAATTAAAACTCAATGGTTGACTTTACTCAAATGAAGTTACGGACTTACAATGCAATGTCATCACAGCCCTTCATTTCTGTACCAGATGTTAAAGGCGGGAAGGGTGAGTCCTGAACAACCCCTGCCTTATGAAGCCTTTACTGCCTCAACCCTGCAAAGCTTGGCTGTGGTTTGTAGCCCAATACTCAAAAGCTGGGCAGGTCATGTGAGAATTCTACCTAGCCTTGTATTGGACAGAAAACAAGAAGGACTATGAAATGATGACATGAAATGCCTTTGCCTCGTGGAATCTTGAAGCCTGCAGCTCAAGGTGTTTATACTCACAGTAAGGCCTCTCCCAGGTAAGGAACTGACCCTTGAAATGGACAAGAACCTGAAACAGGCATCGTCATAACAGAGCAAAGCTTCTGCAAAGCCACCCCTACATCACTGGTTCAAGGTCCCAGTAAGAAAGATGGATTTGGGCGGGGGAATATATATGACCTGAAGTGCCCAAGTAAAACACAACCAAGAGGAAACTGTAGAATGAGTGTTTCGGGGGGTTGGGAGGAAATGGGTTTTTTTTTTGGCTTTGTGAAGCCCTACTTGTTTAATCAATCAAGAAATCCATCAACTATTCTGCCACAACCCAGATCAAAACTGTGTGGTGTTTCTGTGAGCCACTTTCCAAACAGCAGCTGCTGTGAAAGCAGCCCACAGAGGCATTAATGGCTGCAGAAGATGGATCTCAATTAAAGAAATGACAGATGCAGCATAAACAAGTGCTAAACAAGTGAGTCTGGCAAAGAAACGAGGGCTACAGAAAATTAATATGGCTGCTTTATATAAAATGTTGAATGAGGAATATCCTCACCTTCTCAGAATTCTCACTTTTCCTATCAATTGCTTGCTTTAGTCGCCAGGCAATTGCTCATCCAAGGGTGGGCATGAAAATAAAAGCAATTATTAAGAAAACAAATTCTATGTTAAAAGTCAAAACAGGAAGCCACTGTAGAAATTCATGTTCTAATGGCATTTCTGATATCAATTTTTGTTTAATGGTCTTATGTGTATGGGTAGTATATGCTGTACTTTTTATCCAGAAAACTCCACCTTTCTAAATAAATGTGGCTTAATATTCTAAAAATGGTATGCGACTGTTTGAAACATAGGCTTAACAAAATGCCAAGTTCTAGCCAAGATACATTCAGAAAATAGCTTCCATTAGTGGAGTGAAAAGTGAAGAGGAAAGGTGGGGAGAGGTAGGATAAGAGGAAAAGAGGAAGGAAGGAAATCCACACACACACACACACACACACAAACACACGTCCTGATTATCTACTCTACAGGAAAATCAGAGACTAATTAGATGATTTCTGGAAAATCCTTTGACTTTTTGAAAGAAAGGTGCTATATAAATGGAAGGTATTCGTTTTCTTATTATTCTAAAAGGCATTTTCATGCACTTCTGGATGAAACATCATACAACTAATATCCAGTCTGCTTTCTTTCAACAATGAAAATTAATTAAATCAGAAGTCTTTTTAGATTTTTATTAAGCAAACACCAATTCTCCATTCACCAACTCTAATGTTTATATGAGCATCATTTTTTAACAAGTTCCCAGAGTCATGAATTCTTGACAAACTATTTTAATATAAATTTAATTACAGGCATACAGATATTACTGACTTCTGAGAGTTATACCCTCATCACGAAGACTACTATGCATATATATTATACTGACATATATATATTACCCCAAGTAATAAGAACAAAATGTGGTCTCTGACCTCAAGTTTGCATATGTAGGAAGATGATAGATACATTAAATATTAAAAACATCTACAAATATCAAATTTATTAACCAACAGTGTGGCTTGGGGTGGGTGCCAGGTGTTCTCCACAAAAGAATTTTCCTAAAAGCCTTGGCCTTCTTTGATAAAGTTCTAAATCTAAATCATTTTCTAAAATGGACTTATATTCAAGAGAAATTGAACAGCATGTTTTATTTTGCTGGCCCATGAGTTGAGTACACTCTCATCTACCCCCAGGACTCTGGGTTATCATTATGGACTCGAATGACTCAAGCGTAACAGAACTCAGTCTGCAGAAGTCTGGAGCCCCTGAAAGTGGTGTGGAAGCTGCTTTCATCCTTACCCAGGAGCCATCAAAGTGCTTGGATTTGTTTAAATTATTCTGCTTCCTTTCAAATCAGCAGGTTGTCATTTATCCCCACTATCTAGACCTGCTCCTCACAGCTCCTATCTCACTTCTAAATTGCTTTTTGCTAATCTCCTGTGGGCTAGAAAACTCAGAAATCCTAAAGATGTGTTCACAGAAGGGAATATCATATAAGTTCCTGAAACATGCCAAACACTTCCCAGCCTTTCGTTGATGTGTGACCTGTGCTGAAAGAGCCTGCCATGATTTAGCGACTCCTCTATTTTCTAGACAACTGAACCTGACAAATTCACGTGACTCACTACTCCACTCACAAATGTCTAACTAGTTTTAAAGAACAATGGTTCTTATCTCTCTTTAACCCCTAGCTCAGCCAACACCGCTCCCCCGACGGGAGACTCATTTGACTTGCCCTTCCGACAGCTCAGGCCCCATCCTGCTTAGCTCAGTCCTGCAGGGAAATTACAGTGCTGCCAGAGCCAGGACCGTCAGAGGGCATCTCCCTGGGAGGTTCTTGTCTAGGACTCAGACAAGCTCTGAGTTGTGCAGCTTCGGCCACCAAGGAGCCATACTTGCCTCCGTGAAAGCTCAGCCCATTCCACACCCCCGATAGGAGACTCATTTGACTTTCCCTCTGATTCCCAGAGGCACCGCCTGGCTGCAACCAACCTGAACAGGCATGAGCTCCTTCTGGGAGATCTAGGGTCAGGGACTGGGCAGAGACTGAGTGGTAAGGCTCTGGAGTAGAAGCCACTTTACCGTCATTGAGTGCATGACTGCACTACTCCCTAGCAGGAGACCCACTAGCTCTGTCCTTCACCCCAGTCACTCTACTCTATCGAGTTCAAACTTTGTGGAAGTGCCTGTAGGTTATGACCAAGCTGAGCTAACTCTAGAGTCTTTCTACAGGAAGCTCTCTAGGAAGACCAGGTAACCTCAGGGGTTGGTGAAGCTGCCAACAGGTGTAGGCAGACCACAGGCTGCCTTGGACTTTTTTAAATGCTTTATCTCAGGCTCAGAGCTGGAGGACCCCTGTACACAGCTTGGCCCCTTCCATGCACACTCAAGAGAGTAGAAGTGTCCATAAATAATGAATTGAGTGGTAGCACCAAATAGGTAGCCCAAGGCCAGTTACAGGGAGTATCAGACAACCACCTGTACTGAAACCTGCCCAAGCAGACCAGAACCAACACAATCAGTGGTGGACTTCAGACCACAACAGACCTGAAACCATCTAACCACACAAACAGCACACCCAATGGGATATCCTGGCAGGCACCAGACCCTGCTGAAAACAACTCTGCCTCAGTGGAGGGCACAGTCACCGCACACATAAGTTCATACATTGTGATTAAGGTCAGTCCTTAGAGTCAGCCAGCCTGAGGACCAACCCCACCCATAAATGGGTCAAGAGCATGCAAGATTCAACTATAACAGGAGGGTGCACATAACCCACAAAAGAGACATTTCCAGAGCACCTAGCTCAGGTGATTTGGAAGACTACCCCATTAAGCCCCACAAGACACCTACAACATAAAACCACAATAACAAGTTTGAGAGTCATAGTAGATCTACCTAATATACAGAGGCTAAGACAAAAGGGCAAACAAAAGAAACACGTCTCAAATGAAAGAACAAGAGAAATCCCAAGAAAAATAATTAAATAAAATAGAACCAATCAAGATACCAGATGCAGAGTTCAAAACGATGTTTTTAAGGATGCTCAAGAAGCTTAGGAGAAGACTGGATGATCTCAGAGAAAATAAAGAAAGTGATAGTAAGCATGAAAAAGTATATGAAAACCATAAAAAGTACCAGTCAGAAATGAAGACTGCAATATCCGAAATGAATAGTGCACTAAAAGGAATCAACAGCAGGTTAAATGAAGCCGAGGACTGAATCAGTGATTTACAGGGCAAGATAACAGAAAAGACTAAAGCAGAGCAGTAAAAAGTAATTATTAATTTTAAAAATGAGGAAAGTTTAAGGGACCTCTGGGACAACATCAAGCATCACAACATCTACATGATAGGGGTACCAAAAGGAGAAAAGAGAGTGAGAGAGCAAGAGATCGAGGGCCTGTTTAAGGAAATAATGGCTGAAAACATCTCTAATCTGGTAAAAGAAGAAGACACAAGTCAGGAAGTACACAGAGTAAAAACGGGATGAACCCAAAAATGCTCACACAAAGATACATCATAATTAAAATGGCAAAGGTTAAGATAAAGAAAGGATCTTAAGACCAACAAGAGGAAGTTACCTACAAGGGAGCTCCCACAAGGAGGTCAGGTGATTTCTCAACAGAAACACTTTAGGCCATAAGGGATTGGTATGAAATATTCAAAGTAAAAGCAATGACCTACAACCAAGAATACTCTACATAGCAATACTATCATTTAAAATTGAAGAAGAAATAAAGAGATTCCCAGATATTAAAAAAAGAAAGAAAGAAAGAAAACTATTGGATTTCTTTACCACCAAACCCAAACCAGTATTACAAGAAATGGTAAATGGTCTTCTTTAAGAAAAAGAGAGAGAGAGAAACATAAAAAAATGAAATGGCAATAAAAAGTACCTATCAATAATTATTTTAAATGTATACAAATTAAGTGCACCAATCAAAAGAAAAAGGGTAGCTGAATGAATAAGAAAACAAGACACATATATATGCTGCCTCCAAAAGACCCACCTCAGAACAAAAGACACACAAACTGGAAGTAAAGGGATGAAAGAAGATATTCCATGCAAATTGAAATTAAAAAAAAAAAAAGCTGGGGTAGCAATACTGATATCAGACAAAATAGACTTCAAAAGAAAGGCCATAACAAGAGACAAAGAAGGACATCACATAATGATAAAAGAGCAATACAATAGGAGATTATAACCCTTATAAAAATACATGCACTCAACATAGGAGCACCTCTAAATATACAAAGAAAATCTTGGTGAATATAAAGGAAGAGATTCACAGTGATACAGTCATAGTAGGGAATTTTAACACCCATTGACATCAACAGATAGATCTTCCAGTCAAAAAAATCCCCAAGGAAACAGTGGCCTTAAACGACACACTAGAACAGATTAGTTTAATTGATATTTACAGAGCTTTTTACCCCCAAACAATAAAATATACCTTTTTTTCAAGTGCACATGCACAATGTTCTAGGACAGACAACATGTTAGGACACAAAATAAATCTTAACAAATTCAAGAAGATTGAAATCATATCAAGCACCTTCTCTGACCACTATGGTATAAAACTAGAAACCAATTACCAGCAAAAATAAAAAACTGAAAAACACACAAATAGTTGGAGGCTAATAACATGTTACTAAACAAAGAATGGGTCAAGAAAGAAATCAAAAGTTACCTTGAGACAAATGAAAATAAGCACACAACAAACAAAAATATTTGGGACACAGTGAAGGTAGTTCTGAGAGAGAAAAATCATAGCAATATGGGCCTACTTCAGAAAGCAACAAAAATCTGAAATTAACTAACTTTACACCTGAAAGAAGTAAAAAAGAAGAAAAACAGACAAAGCCTAAATTGAGGAAAAGGAAAAAAATGAGATTAGAGCAAAGATAAATGACATAGAGACTAAAAATATATATATAAAAGAGCAATGAAACCAAGAGCTGGTTCATTATAAAGATAAACAAGACTGACAAACCATTAACCAGTCCCATCAAGAGAAAAGAGGACCCAAATAAATAAAATCAGAAACGAAAGAGGAGAAATAACAATCAACACCACAGAAATACAAAAGGTTGTTAAGAAATATTACAAACAACTATAAGCCAACTTGAACAAAATGGATCAGTTCTTAGAAACATTCAATTTTCTAAAACTGAATCAGGAAGAATCAGAAAATCTGAATAGACCAATTACAATTGATAAATTGAAGCAGTAATAAATTGAATCAAAAAACTCCCAGTGAATAAAAGTCATGGATCAAATGACTTCACAGGTGAATTTTACCAAACATTTAAAGAAGAACTAACACTTATCCTTCTCAAACCATTCAAAAAAATTCAAGAGGAAAGACTCCCATGCTCATTTTACAAGTCCGGCATTACTCTAATTCCAAGACTAGATAAAGGCACTACAAAGAAAGAAAATTACAGGCCAGTATAGGCCTGGTGAACAAGGATGCTAAAATCTTCAACAAAATATTAGCAAACTGGATCCAGCAATATTTTAAAAAGAACATGCACCAGATCATGTGGAATTTATTCCGGGGATGCAAGATTGATACAATATTCACAAATCAATAAACATGACACACCAAAGACATAAAAAGAAGGATAAACATCACATGATCATATTAATAGTGTCAAAAAAAGCATACGATAAAATCAAGCATGCATTATGATAAAAAATTCTCAGCAAAGCGAGATTAGAGGGAACATACGTCAACAAAATAAAGGCCATATATGACTAACCCACAGCCAACACCACACTCAATAAGCAAAAACTAAAAGTGTTTCCTTTTAAATCAGGAACAAGAATGGAATATCCACTTGCACCACTCCTATTCAAGATAGTTCACTGGAAGTACTAGTCACAGCAATCGGAAGAAGAAATAAAAGGCACCCAAATTGGAAATGAAGTTAAACTGTCATTATTTGCAGATGACATGATACAGTATATTGAAAGCCCTAAAGACACCACCAAAAAAATCTACTAAAGCTGATCAATGAATTCAGTAAATTAATGAAATACAAATGTAATATTCAGAAATTAATGGCATTTTTATACCGTGACAATGAACTATCAGAAAAGGAAACTAAGAAAACAATCCCATTTATAATTGCACCACCACCAACAACAAAAAAAAAATAAGGTACCTAGAAATAAATTTAACCAAGGAGGTAAAAGACCTGTATTCAGGAAATTATATGATACTGAAGAAGGAAATTCAGATGATACAAAAAAGTAGAAGTATATACCATGTTCATGAATAAAAGGAATTATCATTAAAATATCCATACTATCCAAAACAATCTACAGATTCAATGCAATCCCTATCAAAATACCAATGGCATTTTTCACAGAACTGGAACAAATATTCCAAAAATTTATATGGAACTGTGAAAGACCCTGAATAGCCACAGCAACCTTGAGATGTTGGAGGTATTATACTACCTGATATCAAACTATACTACAAGGCCATAGTAATCAAAATAGCATGGTACTGGCATACAATAGGCATACAGATCAATGGTACTGAATAGAGAGCCCATAAATAAACCTATATCTTCATGGTCAACTAATATTTGACAAAGGAGGCAAAACATACAATGGGATAAAGACAATCTATTCAAAAACGGTATTGGGGAAATTGGATAGATGCATGAAACTAGACCGCTTCTTTACACATACACAGGAATAAACTCAAAATGGATTAAAGACTTAAATGTAAGTCATAAAACCATAAAAACCCTAAAAGAAAACTTAGATGGTAATATCTGAGATATTTTTCATAGCAATATTTTTTCTGATCCTTATATCTCCTCAGGCAAGGGAAATGAACAAATGGGACTACATCAAACTAAAGAGCTTTAGGAAACCATCAACAAAATGAAAAGAGAATGTACCGAATGGGAGAACATATTCTCCAACGATATATCTGACAAGGGGTTAATTTCTAAAATTTATAAAGAACTTACAGAACATGAAGTGAAGGGGTTTTAATCCACTATACCAAAGACAAAAAAAAAAAAGTTGTTTTCAGAAGTTAAGAAGGCATTTTCACATAAGAATAAAGTAAGTTGTGTCAGGATATGTCACCATCTCATCTGCTGTCTTTGATAAGCAGTCCCCAGCCCAGCTGCTGAAGGGCCCTTCGGAGGCTCATGGATAAAAACAAGTAGAGAAGCAACTAAAACAAAGGAGCATTTAGTCTATAAACACTGAGAGTGTGAAAACTATTGTGAAATTTCCCTTTGGGGAAGGCAATCTTTGGTGACCTAGAAACTCTCTGAAGACTTTTGGGGCATTAGTTCCTGCCCTAGCCAAGGCTACTTGGCTTGGCAGTGGTCAGAAACCCCCCTACCAACCCCATGAAGAGATCAGCTGGCCGCCTAACTATCACCATCACCACTGCCTTCACCATCACAGCGTCTTCATTCCCTAGCAATGAGCTCTAGCAACAGTACTTGCATTTCGCTTCAGCATCAGAAACCAGCACACACTTGGTTAAAACTGCCTCTGCAAGCGCCTTCTCCTATAAAAAGATACACCCATAACTTTGGACTTTACCCTTTTCATCTCCCCTTGCCCAGAACAACAGTGGGAGCAATTGGTTCTTTGTCTGGAATATGGTATTTATTTGTTTTATTAAGAGATATTATCCTGTATGCTATTGGCTTATGAAATTATTATAGCTCCCACAGCAAACCTGTGCTAAACAAACGGCTGCCAAACAAAAATGCAGTATCTGAGTAAAACACTGCCACCTACCCCAAAACAAAACTGCAACAAAATTATGTCACTGCTGCTTAAAATAAATAGACCCATTTTACTCATCACTATATATGAAAAGATTAAAAAATGTACAACAAAGTACAAGGTCTGTCCAGAAAAAGTCCAGCCACTGTAAATATAATGAGAGCAGTTTGTGCCTGACACTGACATAACCTCGCAGCCCGGGAGAGTGGACTGGAACGCATAGGCATGAACAATGACGACTTCACTGTACTCGTCAGTGGGGGTGGTAGGCGCCACTGAGTGAGCATGTGCATTGTGTGGCCATCACACTCAAAATGACTGAGTAGAACAACGAATCTCCATCAAATTTTGCATTAAGCTTCAACATTCCTCCGTGAAAACTATTCAGATGATTCAGAAAGCCACAGCCATGGGCAACTGGTGACTGGCAGCTTCATCACAACAACATGCCCACTTGTGCATGCAGAGTTTTTTGGCCAAACATCAATCACCCAGATGACTCAGACCCCCTACAGCCCAGATTTGATGCCCCAAGACTTCTGTCTTTACCCCACACTAAAATCACCTTTGAAAGGGAAGAGATTTCAGACTGTCAATGAGACTCAGGAACATATGACAGGGCAGGTGATGGCAACTGTAAGGTTCCAAGGTGCCTGCTTTGTAGGGGACAGAGACTTCATTGTCCTATGTACAATGTTTCTTGTATCTTGTATCTTCTTCAATAAATGTCTCTAGTTTTCGTATTATATTGTTGGATATTTTCTGGACAAACTTCATTATATTGATCACAACGAATCCAAAGTAAAGGTAACTTATCATTTTTATGTTAAAAAAACAAGAATATCAGCGATTGAAAGCCACCACTGACTCAAGCCCACATGGTGGACACAGTGAGGACAGCAGCATTCTTCCCGAAAATTGCAAATCTTAATGGAGTGCTGACAAGTAATTCTCAATTTAAAATTCCAAATTTTAGTGACTTAATAAGTTACTAACAAGTAACTGTAGGTATGAAAACAAAACCCAATAGAATTGTACATCATATGCTCAAGACAATTAGAGAAGACGATCCATTTTTAGTAAGTTTCTGGCCCACTAGAACAAAGGGGGAATATTTGAGAATCACTGCTAAAAGCAGAAGTCTCAAATTGAAAGTTTTCTAAGGACAGCAACTTTCACAGGAGATTAAGCATGGACAGATTTAAGGTAATCAATTTCCAGATTTCCAATTCAACATGTACCCATTTCTACAACGGATCTGCCAGAAAAAGTACCTGCAATTCCCAATCCCCTCCCCAACTCTGCTTTTCTTCCCCACCTCCTCTTTCACAATTAATCTTCCGTTTTACAACAGAAAAACGCACTTGCTATCCATCTTAATTTTTCTACAGTGTACTTAAGGTACTGAAAAAAGAGGAAATTTGAATATTTTGTTTAAACCTAATCCCTCCTTTTTCAAGGCATATGACAGATCTTGTCTTTCCCTATCTTACACAAACTTCTATTAAAGGCAAACCTGGAGATAGAATCTGGTACTCTGGCCTGTGTTGGGAAGCTCTGCAATGAGATCACGAGAGTTCCTTGACAACAAGGCAAGCAGAAAACACGATAAGACGTATTGAAGACAGTTTCCTTATTTCAAGTTGGCAAAGCCACAGCAGGGCACTGTAATCTAGCTAGCTCTTCCCATCTAACTATCTTAGGAATGGAAAACAGAAATGACATAGATGCCACAGAAATAGATATTAATATCTTGTTTGAAATGAAAGATGAAGTCAGATATTTTTAAACAAAAGTCCTGATTTTTCTAACTGGAATGACAACATTTCTGCAGCTCCAGTTTTCACCACACACACAAACACAGACAAAAATACATTTAAACCCCAAAATATAAAAATGCATTCTCTACCTTTCCAGAGTACATGGAATTGTAAAAGGTGCCTTACAGTAAAAAAGCAACAGGTAGGACTGATAGTCTTCTGATAAGTCGAGATAAAACCTTTCTGGTAAACTTCCCAGACACTGGAAGCAAATGAGTCTAAGAACTGGGCAACAGTCTTTTTGGAATTCAGGTGGTTTCCAATTTTTGACTTTCTGTAAAACTGAAGGACAACCAAATTTCAAATTGTTGGTACAGAGAATATTAGCAAGAATTTTGGATGATGGATCACCACGTGACCTTTTGCTTACTACCCAGAACCATTCTGAAGAATTGAAGGATACTGTTAAAGCAACTCTCCTTCCATTCCCACCAACTCATCTGCATGAAAAAAAAAAGTTGTTGATCAAAGGCAAATTTTTGTCCATCTATTAATGTCCTTGGGAAGAGTCACCAAATTGAGGGGGAAATTTCATACATTTTGTTAAATGATACATTTCTAACAGCATTTTTAATGTTTAATAATTATTTATCAAAATGTATAATACTTATGTTGCTTTCATAAAGTGTGTACCACTAATAATTGTAATGGTAACTCACTCTGGAAGAAATTTTCTTAATAATTACAGCCTCATGTTTATAAGAAATATTTCAATTACATTTAAATTTATTTTCATGGTTTTAGTATAAAGGATTCTACAAGATGATCAAGAAAAACTTCCAAGCATAAAGACATATTAAGCCAGAAAAAAATTTGTAGAGCAAATTAGATGTACAAGTTCACAGTAAAAAGAGAATAATGTAAAATTTCCGAAAGTTATAAAGAACTTTATCTTTACATGAATGATATAGTATTTAATCCCTGTGTTTTTAGATTCCACTGGATTCCTTTAAAAGACTTATGTAAATTTTATTTTAAAATGTCAATATTTAGGCTCTGGCCTGGTAGCTCAGTTGGTTAGAGCATCATCCCGATATGCAAAGGTTGCAGGTTTGATCCCTAGTCGGTACACATACAACAATCAACCAATGAATGTATAAATAAGTGGAACAACAACTCGATGTCTCTCTCTCTCTCTCAAAACAAAATAAAATAAAATGTCAATATTTAAAAACTACCAAAAATTCCATCTTGTGTAGACATTAAATGTGTGACAAAACATAGTTAGATACCAACTTAATTATGCAAGAGAGTACAGTTTTGCACAAGTTCTTTAGCAGATATGCAACTAAAGAAGTCTGAAGGCCTCTGTCCTCCGGTTCCCGCATGGTTGCAACTTAGGACAGGCATGCACTCCAAGATTCAGACTCGACCATTTCTCAGTGGCACACTGGCACCCAAGTTCTTCAAATGAACTGGACTCTGTTTACACTTTCAGAATACTTGTATCTAAATTGTCTACCACAATGGCACAGGACAGTCATGCAAAAAGTGTTGGTTTTCAAAATGAAATAAAATGTCATTTACCAAAGGTTAGAGAGTAATTCCTTTTTCTCTGAGAACCTGTTCAAGCTGAACATTTATCAGACACAAGAGATCGGCTGTGTTGAACTTGGGACTACATGAAAAGAGGACAGGAATTGAGCTTCAAACCACCATGAATTCTAGGAGTGACCTCTAATAAATCATTTAACTGTTGGATGCTTCATGCAGGTTTCCATCTACTTAAAAATAAATGTAGAAGAGATAAATACTTTTGCCCTATTGTAAAAGCTGCCTCAAGTACATTAATATATGCCTGGAAAAGCATTTCTAACTCCTAGAAGAAAGAAATGCTTAACACTGGGACAAGAAAAGATTTCAAGTACTCATTTATTCTAGTGTATTCTGTGCCTCCAGATAAAACCAGAGCAAATGCCAAACAGAGCTGGGGGCAGCACTGGTATTTAACCATAATAAATGGGATATCAAGAAGTTCTTTAGTAAAAAAGATTCTTTGTTAATGCCTCTCACTTCATAGGAGGTGGTCTGACAGCCTCAGTCCATCACAAGCCTCCACCCCCCGCCAGTGAAAGCATTCCACACACCTCCCAAGTGCGTGCAGCTATTTCTGCATAATTTTTATTTTAAATCATTTTAATAGATGTTATTTTAAAACATGCAGCTGCATCTAGACACATTCCTATACATAAACACAGATGCATATGCAAAGTCACTACATGAATTATTTTACATAGTTCAACATCTAAAGGTGAAGAAAAAAATTGATTTTAAGTTTCCAAGAAGCCAACACACACACTTATATACGTGCATAACATTTATTTAATCATATTACAAATTAAGTTCTACATAGCCAAGGCTGAACAAAGTGATCTATCTCTTCTCTCACTTAAAAAAAAATTCTAAGTGGAATTCTTAGTGAATGGACGATTAAATCATTCCCCCTGCACTTCTCTTCCTTTTCTTTTTCTCTTGAACTTAAGGAATTTGTTTAAGATCAGAATGATGGAAGCTCCACAAGGGCAGACCTCTGGTCTGTCCTGCCCCACATTCTCAGTGTCTAGGACCCTGCCTGGGGCACAGCAGGCATACAGTAATTACTGCTGAACAGCAATACAACAACGATCTAAACAGAAAGGGTGAGGTATCACCACACACTTTAGACCTGCAAAGCAGTTAAACAACAGTTTCACAGCTTGGCAGATGTAACTGAAGTCAGTTTGGCTTATTTATATTGAAATATCAATTTTTCCGGATTTATCGAGATATTGTGGACATATATATAAGTTTAAGGTGTACAACTTGATGGTTTGACACTCACATATATTGCAAAATGACTACTACAATAAGGTTAGTTAACACCTCTGTGCCCTCACATAATGGCCTTTCCTGTATGTGGTGATAATGTTCAAGAGCTACTCTCAACGACTTTCAAGTATATGATACAGCATTAATTATGTTCACCATGCTGTACAGACATTAGATCCCCAGAACCTGGTCATCTTATCACGGGTAGTTTGTGCCCTTTCTCCCAGTTCCCCAGCCCCAGCCCCATCTCCCAGCCCCCAGCAACCACCACTGCACTTTCTACCAATGTGAGTTCAGCCTTTTTAGATTCCACATATAAGTGAGAACATTAAAAAGATATTTGTCTTTCTCTAACTTCTTTCACTTAGCATAATACCCTTAAAGTCCCCCTACACTGTCAAAAAAAAGCAAGATTTCCTTCTTTTTAATGGCTGAATATACTCTGTTGTGTATATATGTGGGAATTCTTTCCACACATGTGAAAACACGCAGTTCCGGAACTTACGCGTTTTGAGCTCAGCTCCGTGTGATTCCCATGTGGACAAGCATGGATCATGTCAGTGGAAAAGGAATCCTCTAATGGGAATTTGGCAAAAATATATCTTAAAAAATTTCTGTAACTTGCTGAGTCTCTCTTCCTCCCAAAGCCAGGAAGCTTAAGTTAATGAATCCCTGCCTCAATGTTTTATGATCCCAAAAGTTAACAGCCCTAGTTAGCTTACCCTCAAATTACTTGTCTCCTGTTTAATGTATACCCTGGTGCTGTCTGCCACTGGACCTGAATTTACATCCTAATGCTTTGTTAATGAGTAAACCTACCCCTTATCTATTCCCTTCCCACATATCCTCATGACTCAGCTGAAGACCCCTGTTCTGCATAAGTTCATGAATAATCAATCCAATGTAAATATGTCCTAAAACTTTAATAAAAAAACCCCAGCTAAGCTACCCACGAGGCCTTTTTCCAAGATGGAGGAAAAGACCTGTGGCTGCCGGATTCTTTTCTCAGAGCGTGTCTCTGGGTAAGTTTGATTCACGCGTCAGGGTATGGTTCCCCAGGGATTTCGCTGGGACGAAATCCCAGCGTTATATATCTATATACCACATTTCCTTTACCCATTCCTCCACAGACAGGCACTGGGCTATGGTAAATAATGCTGCAGTAAACATTGGAGTGCAGATATCTCTTCAAGACAGCGATGTCATTCCCTTCAGGCATGGTAGTTCTATTTTTAATTTGGGGGGAAAACACCATACTGCTTTCCCTAGTGGCTACACCAACATACATTCCCACCAACAATGCACTAGGGTTCCCTTTCCTCCATAATTTTTGTCAACACTAATCTCTTATCCTTTGGATAATAGCTATTCTAACAGGAGTGATGATAGCTCATTATGGTTTTGATTTGCACCTTCCTGATGATTTCAATGATGTTGATCAAACACCTTTTCATGTACCTATTGGCTATTTGTATGTCCTCTTTGGAAAAATGTCTATTCAAGTCCTTTGCCCATTTTTTTGATGCTTTTGTTTTTTGATTTTTTTTTTTTTTTTTTTTTTTTTTTTTTTTTTTTTTTTTTTTTTTTTTTTGCTATTGAGTGGTGTGAGTTCCTTACACATTTTGGATATTAACCCCTTACCAGACAGATGGTGTGCAAACATTTTCTCCCATTCATTCTGTTCATTGTTTCTTTTGTTGTGCCAAAGTTTGTCATTGTTTTTTGGTTTGGGTTTTTTTTTTTTTCGTTTTTAGTCCCACATTTTTGCCTTTACTGCTTGCACTTTTGGTGTTATCTCTAAAAACTCATTGCCAAGACCACTGTCAAGAAGCTCTTTCCCTATGTTTTCTTATGGTAGTTTTACAGCTCATATCTTACACTTACGTCTTCATTCCATTTTAAGTTAATTTTTATAAGTAGTGTAACATAAGAGTCTTATCTCATTCTTTTGCATGTGAATTTCCTGTTTTCCCAGCCCCATTTTTATTGATGAGACTATCCTTTCCCCATTAAGTATTTTTGGCTCCCTTGTCAAACATTAGTTGATCATCCATGTGTGGGCTAATTTCTGGGCTCTCAATTCCATTCCATTGGTCTATGCACCAGTTTATATGCCAGTACCATACTGTGTTGATTAGTATAGCTTTGTTACAAAAACATAAATTATTACGATGAGCAAACCATAACTAAACACAGATGAGTGGCTGCATGAGAAACGGTTCTGAAATTAATTTAAAAAAACAAACAAATTGAGACCTAAATTCCAGTTTCTAGTCCACCATGGAAGGAGGTGAGATGTAACCATATCATCCTAACAGGTAAAAAGCTGAAACAACTGAAAAATCAATCACACTCCTAGGATCTACAGAGAAGCAAGGCCACAGGCAAACTGCTGTCCCCAAAACTGGAGAGACAGACAAGTAAATACAGAGGTCACAGCCTACCAGAGCAGAAACCTATAAGGAAAGTGCCAATGTAGGAAAAGCTAAATGGTAATTTGACAAACCGCTGGAGGCTCAGTGTAGACAACTCTAATGGTTAAAAACTCCAGGGAAACCCAGACTTAGGGGGATCCCCAAGCTTTTATAGATCTCGTCCAGTTCTACCAGCTCTTTATAGTGAATATCAGAGAAAAATTCCCTTGTGCTTCTAGCAGGGGGTGGGGGAAAGTAGCCATTTGGAAATACTGTTTTGCTCTCTTTAATAAGGCCGGACCTCAGGAGAAATTATTTTACCAGAGTCTCACCTGCAGGTTTTATCAGGGCCTAAACTATCTGGGGCAAGGGAAACACCCAGCTCCAATTCACAAAGTCATCATGTCCCACTTAAGGAGATGTGGAGGGACTGACTGAGAAGAATGAGAAGAATTGTTACATTCAGTCCAGGGACACCGGTTCACCAAAAAATTGAGACCTAATCGTAAGAGTACAGAATGCTTCCCCTCCTCCCAAACCTTACCACTACATTGCTAAAGGCCTACTTACCACAGGTCCTCTTAACCCAGGACAATATGCCCACCGTGCAACTAAAAATTACAAGGCATGCAAAAAGGTAAAAACACAATTTGAAGAGACGGAAAAAAGCATCAGAACCAGAGTCACATACAGCAGGAAAGTTAGAATTACCAGATTAGGGCTTTTTGAAAATTATGATAACATGCTAAGAGCTTTAACTTAAATAGTAAACAACATGTAAGAACCCTTCACAAAACATTAACTCCAAGTGGATCCTAGACCCAAATGTAAAATGCAAAACTATAAAACTCTTGTAAGATACCATAGGAGAAAACCTAGATGACTTTTGGTATGGTAACTTTTAGATATAAAATCAAAGGCACTATCAGTGAAAGAAATGATGGCTAAGTTGAATTTCATGACAATTAAAAACTTCTGCTCTTCAAAAGACAATGCCAAGGTGTTATATTGGACTGGCCAGAAAGTTTGTTTAATTTTTTCCGTAAGATGGCTCTAGTAGTGCTTAGTTGTCTTTAACTTCATTTGAAACAATTCTGTTAGATTATATTGTGACAGGTGTCACATCAGCTTGCATCAAAAAAAAAATTGATGAATTTTTGCAGCCATTTTAATATTGAAGATGGAAGAAGATAGGCAACATTTTCAATATATTATGCTTTGTTATTTCAAGAAAGGTAAAAATGCAACTGAAATGCTAAAAATTAAAAAAAAAAAAGTTTGTGCAGTGTATGGAGAAGGTGCTCTGACTGATCAAACGTGAAGGGCAGATAAAGTGCTTCCCAGACAAAGTAAAAGCTAAAGGAGCTCATCATCACCAAGCCCTTATTATATAAAATGTTAAAGGGACTAATCTAAGAAAAATATCAAAACCATGAACATTAAAATGGCAATAAATACATAACTGTCAACAATTGAATCTAAAAAACAAACTAAGCAAACAAGCAGAACAGAAACAGAATCATAGATGTAGGGAACAATGGGACAGTGGCCAGTGGGGAGAGGGGTCTGGGGGGGAAAGGGGAAAAGGTGCAGGGATTAAGAAATACAAATTGGTAGTTAGAGAATATGCAGGGGGATGTTAAGAGCAAGTATAGGAAATAGAGCTGTCAAAAAACTTACATGCATGACCCATGGACATGAACAAAAGAGGGGATCGCTGGAGGGAGTGGAGAGGGCAAAGGGGGAAAATTTGGGACAACTGTAATAGCATAATCAATTTTTAAAAACAATGTTTTTTAAAAAGTGGTCTGTGAAGTTTCTTGGTACTTTTGACATTTTGGCCAAATAAATCTTTGCTGCGGGACTGTCTCATGCATTGGAACATGTTTAGCAGCACCCCTGGTCTCTACCCACTAGAAGTCAATAGCAGGAGAGAGCCGACATACTCAAAATATCCAAATCAATAAGGTTACTGGTGAAAATGAAAAATGTGTCTTTTATTTTACAGAAAAAAAACTAAACAGACTTTTTGACCAACCCAACATATTCCATGGGTTTTGATATGCACCTACCATTGTAGGACAGTTTCACTGCCCTAAAAACCCTGTGTGCTACCTACTCATCCTTCCCTCCCCCAACCTAATCTCTGACAACCACTGATCTTTTTAGTATCTCCATAGATTTACCTTTTACAGAATGCCATAGAGTTGGATTCTTACAGTATATAGTCTTGTCAGATTGGCTTTTTTCACTTAGTAACATGCATATGGTTCCTAAAACAGTTACTATCTGGTCCTTTACAGAAAGTTTGACAACCTCTTCTTATGAGCACTGTGCAAAGCAGTTATATACATTACCTCTTTCCATACGTTATTCCTGTGAGGTAAAAAAGATTTTTATTATCCCTATTTTAACTAAGAGGAATCTGAGGCTTAACAGATTATTATTATTAAGTAATTTAGCCAAAATCACAGATTGTCAAGCCAGGCTTCGACCCCAAACTCACTGGCTTCAGATGCTCTGAACCACCCAGCCCTACTGGGTGAGACCTAGGGGGATACTAATGTCACATAAGCAAAGAAATCTTCATGGTACAAAGGAGAACAGCCTAAGCCAATCCCAGGAGCAGAGGGACTCCCACACACCCTGGAGAGACATCTCCTGAATCCCTTTATACAACTGAAACCACAGTATTACCCTTTCCTATGATAAAGCCATACATACTTCTTTGCTCTTGACACTCAGTAGGTCAAGCCAGAACCTCCCAGCAGATTGACCATCAGCCTACTAATTTAGCACTTTGCCCTTGCTAACCTATTCTAATCCATGGTCATGGATTGCCATGACCATGACGATCCCCTCTCTAAGAACAGCCTAAGTTATTATCTCAGGGCACCTCAGTCCTGAACTAAATAGACTTCAGTGGGCCAACCTTAGAACCTATCCACAAATGAACAACAATAACTCAATGGACAAAACCAACCTCCAGATTCTGAGAAACTAAGTATAACATTCATTAGAATTTAGAGTGCAACTATCTTCTAAGATAACAGGTTTTTTTAACAGAAACTTTTCACTATTTTAATATCAAAAGACCCACAGCAACCTAAAAAGAATAAAAATCACTTTTGTTCAAAAGAATCCACTTAGGCTAAACGTTTTCTTAAATTCTGAACACCAAAACTGAAAAGGGACATTTGGCTCAGAGCCAAACAGGAATCCCCGGAACCCAGTAAGTGTGAAGTGAGCAGCTCCCTCCTTACACCCAGTTTAGAGCCACAGAGCACAAGAGTACATTAAAGGCTCTCCAAAGGTTCTATTTTAAAAGCCCATTTAATTTTTTTAACCCCGTATTTCTGATGTATTTGTACAAGGATTTTTTTCCTCTTCTCTCAAGAAACTGCATTAACACTGGAATAGTCTTGTCAACCAATAGTCCCTAAGTGTCTGCCATATGTCAAGCACTCAACTAAGGACTGGAACTAGAATCCAGGGAGGATTCATGTTAAACACATACTAGCAAATTATTAACTAAATATCTGTGCACTGTGAAAGAGATATGCAGGGGCTAGAGAACACATTTTGGGAAATACTGTACAACAGAAGGACACTGGACAGGAAATCAGAAAATTACCCGGCCTAAACTTGGACACTGTATCCTTATGTAATCCCGAAGATCCTCAGCAAGGGAATACTGCATGCAGGCTCAACTACTCCCAACTAAGACATAAAAAGGTTGAATAAGATCAGCTCTAAGGTTCCATCCATTTTGAATATTCTATGTCATTATTTCAATACGAAATGAGAGAATGAGTAAGAAATTTCAATGTACTACTCAGATACTTCAAAAGACAAACTGATGGCTCAGATAATAAAACTAGACTGGAAAAACGTCTTCAGAATATATATTCGGAATTTAAATTAGCTCTGAGTATTTTTCCTGAAGCAACAATGAAGCAGTAAAAGCTTTAACGAGGAAATTAAGTGCACCATGATTTGACCCAAGCTCCTTCTCCAGCCTTGGCAATTCCATCCTCCCGCTCCCTTGCTCCAAAGTTCCCTCATTTTTCCCTGAAGCCCCAAGTCACCAGCATAATGGAGTCTTCGGAGCACAGGACATCAGAGAGCCTATATTAACCATGACTCTCAACATCAGCTCGGTTCTATGGCTAGCTTCAAGGTCAAATCTTCTGTGAATCCCTCCCAACATGCTCACTACCATGTTTTCCAAGGCCTGACCTATTTTACTACGCCTTCCCTTGCGTCTCCACCAATCCTCAGACTGACTTCCAGCCAGCCTGGCGACTTACTAGCTGTGTGACAAGTTTCATTCCTACTCCGGCCTCCATTTCCTATAATGAATAACGAGAATCCACGTGGTGGGATTGTTATGAGGGTGGGGGACAAGGTAGCTTAAGGTACCTTTTCTCACATTGCTGTTATCTGCAGCCAGATGCATCCTTGACACAGTCACCTCTCAAGATTATTCACCTAGTACCTATAACAATTTATTTCAATATTTGTTTAAAGTTTAGTTTCCCAGCGGATGAAAAGTGTCTCATTCATATAACACCTCTCACCAAGCAGGAGCTCAAAAATGTTAAAATGAATGAATGAAGGGACAGCAATGGCCATCATAGTTTGTCTCTAGTTCCTTTGTAAGAAAAAAAACAGATTTTTTCTTCTTCTCTAAACTGACTATATGTTAAATTACCCAGTATTTATAAAGTCCAAATTGAGTGCCTCAAGCTTGTTATTTAACAAGCCCTTAAATAACATTTTTGCTACTTTCAGTTGCTCTCAGGAGGACTCATTTAATCTGCATAACAAGCCAATGAGCCAGGTGCTATTATCTCCATTTCACAAAAGAGGAAGCTGAAGCACAGAGAGGTTAAATCAGCCACCCAAGGTCACATAGCAAGAATCCTGCAGAGCTAGGACCCTATTCAAGGGTTCCAGAGTTCACACCCTTAACTGTTATTCTCAGCCTCTCAGTCACCAAAAGGGGCAGTACCTTCTTTTTCCTATTTCTACATAAATGAGGAAAGAGCTGGAATAAAATTCCATCTGAATATCCACGAGGAATCTCGGCTCCACAAACCAGAAGACACCAAGGAAGAGAACTCTGCACCCACTATAGCAAGAGCCAAGGTTATCTTGACAAAATACGTATCCAATGAACAACTGGCAATAGAAAAACAAAGACAAAGAACTGTGTATTTTAATTCTCTTAAGAACTTCTAGAGTTAGAAAAGAGGAAAACATAATGTGAAACAAGAAATGACATAACAAGAAAAGTCTCTTAACTAGCAAATATAAGTGAATGACAAAGAAAGCTTTCTGTTCTACTGTCAAGCTAATCAAAATGACCACCTAAGACCCAGATTATGAAAACTCTTTAGCTCTAAGGTTTTATCCAGTTATTCTGCTCTCCAAGAACTTTTTTTTAAGATTTATTTCTAGAGAGAGGAGAAAGGAGAGAGAGAGAGACAGAAACATCGCTGTTTGAGAGAAGCACTGACACTGACGTGCGAGAGAAACATCGATTGGTTGTCTCTCTCATGCCCCCAACTGAGGACCTGGCCCAGAACCCAGGCATGTGCCCCGACTGGGAATCGAACCAGCAACCTTTTGGTTCACAGGCACATAAGCTTGGGCTCCAAGAACTATTTTTAAAACTGAGGAAAGAACTTCCAGAAACAGGAAGGTACATTTACATCTTTCAGCAGCAATTGTCAAGTTGCCTGCAGGAAAACATGACATTTAGTAAATTCTTTACAATTTTTCTCTCACATAGATTCAGTATCCAGAAATTGGAAACTAGGCCCAAGCCCACTTAGTAATACCTGTCATGTCCTTTCAGACAACTTCACTACCAAGGACCCTAGAATTAAATATAGGCAGAGCTTGTTTTCTCTATCTGCAGCGACATCTAGCGCTGAGAAACTAAAACACACCCTACTGCACATTTATTCCAATTATTACATTATCTGCATATTATAAAATAGGAATATGTAAAGTATAAAATATACGACTTTTCTAATAATTGGAACTTTAAAATGTCAACTGTCTCATAATCCAAAATTTAAAGTATTTCATAAGATTAACCCATTAAAAGATATATTTGTTTTGTTGAGGTAAAGAACTCATTTTCTCCAATTTTTTTGTTTTAAGCACAAACATATCTTTATTTATTAACAGCAGACTAAGATATTAGGAGATTCTTCAGACATTAAAATGCTTTCCCTTAAATTTAACTAAAAAGCACTCTGGCTTAATAGAATCATAAATATAAGCCGTTTATACAAAACTAACTTTCAAAATCTATGAAGGAGAATAATTTAAATGTAGATGAAGCTCATTATTGAATGGTTTGCTGATTTAAGTATGCCATGGGCTAAACCTTATCTCCAAATTTTACATATTAAAAGATGCAGGCTAGCCATATAGTATCTTCAAAATAAAGTACCATTTTGGTGCTAAGAATCTGGATGTTTGGAAACCATTTTAAAAGAGAAGTAAGGTACACAAAGATCACTGGATTGGGAGTGAGATAAACAGAATACAGCCCTGATTCTACCTCTAGAGCTTTGAGTACAAGTCATTTTATTTCTTAAGTTTCCTCATTAAAAAAAAAGTGGGTTAGGACAAGGAAAGAGTTTAGCTGAAATTCTTTCTTGAGTCCCTTGTTCTAACAGTCTATGTGCTATGAACAAATCAACTTTAAGATCTCCTTAAGCACTTTTTCTTTTTTAATTTTTTTAAAGATTTTATTTTTCTACTTTTAGAGAGAGGGGAAGGGAGGGAGATAAAGAGGGAGAGAAACATCGATGTGAGAGAGACACATCAATTGGTTGCCTTTTGCTCAGCCCCAACTGGGAACCTGGTCCACAACCCAGGCATGTGCCCTGACCGGGAATCGAACCAGTGACCTTTCGGTTTGCAGGCTGCACTCAATCCACTGAACCACACCAGCCAGGGCATCCTTAAGCACTTTTTTTAACATTCCTTATACCCACACAGCACTTTGAGGGAAAAAGTGCTAAGGACAAGACTCGGGCAACAAAGGAGACTGAATTGAAATGGTGTGAAATACACAAAAACCTCTTTAAGATGTTTAATTAGATAATGACTCCTGGTCTTGATCAGACAAATTAAATCACATCCACCTTGACGTCGTACTTTCTAAACCTTAATTATTATCTAAAACCTTTTAATAAAGATGTTCAGAAATAATGTAATTTAAGTAGTGGGCTTTGTTGCTAAACCAGGATATTCATGAACATTCTGGTTAGGAGAGGTTTAGCCACCAAAGTCAGTCTAGGTTCTGTTTAATTTACAGGGAATGTTCAGGCAAAGGTTTTCTAAGGTGAGGAAAGACATCTAAGTAATTTTAAATGTGCCTGGAGTTTTCTACTGCATTTTTACCTAGCTAAAAAAACAACAACTATGGCTTGGAACAGCTAAAAAGATATTGCGGGGGCGGGGGGGGGGGGAGGTGAAGCCAGCAGAATGAGTAATTCAACTCAACAAAGAAAGAAATTAACTAAACTTAAACTGAACCCAAAAGACCCACCAGATTTGAGTGGGCTCCAGATCACCCCACTGGTGTGCCCTGAGTATCTCAGAAAGTCCCCTTGGGCTTTGTGGAGAGCTGGTAACTAAGTGAATGTTGGCTCTCCAAAATAACTGGGGTGGCCAGCTCCTGCATAAACAAGAGAAGTTAGCTGGAGAAAGCTGCAGGAGCGTCCCGTGACTGCGGACATTTAAACACTGGGACAGCTCACTTTTTGAGAAGGTCTGAGGTGAAGTCACTTGGAGAATGAGCTTAATTAAGAATGAGCTTAATTAAGAACAACGGGAAGTTTTTTTATACCATCGAGAAATTCAAAATAGAACCAAAATGTAATACCACTACACACCCAATGAAAATGGCTAAAATGAAAAAAAAAGAAAACAGCAAATGTTAGTGAGGATCAGCAGCCAGTGGGCCTCTCATCGCAGCAGGTGAGAGTGTAAAAGGTTCACTTAGGAAAACTATTTTCCATACCTACTAAAGCTGAATGCGTACCTGCTCTATGGCCCAGCAATTCTACTCCTCGGTACAAACCCAACGGAAATGTGTACACAAATTCACAATGTGTACACACTGTTGTAGAATAAAAACAAATAAAATTATATGCAAAAGCATAGATGATCTCACAAACACAATGAACAAATAAAGCCAGTCATAAAAAAAAATGCATTCTGTATAATTCTATATGTATCAAGTTTAAAAGTAAAATAAACAAAGCTATGCCTTTAGCAATCAGGGAAGACATCTCCCTTAGAAGACAGAGTAGAAGGGGTTTATAAAGCAGGGACCCTTCAGGGGCTGATAATGTTCTGTTTCTTCACCTGTATGGTTAGTTTGTGAAAATCCATCAAGCAGTACACTTGTGATTTGTGTAATGTTCTGTATGTATGTAATACATAAATGCCATGACTGAGAACAGGTTCCTAGGACATATTCAAAAATGAAGAATGGTCACACACAAAAGGCCAGCAACAAGGGACAAAAAGAAGGTAGTCACTGAAGACCCCTGAAGACAGAGAAACTGAGAGGGTCCCCACACCCAAAATGGGGGCCCATGAGATGATTCCATGCAACTTCCTGTGGAAGAACCCAAGTCCTTCTCAAACAGAAGGGATCCTTAGAGCTCACCTAGACCAGCCCATCCCATTTACCATATTTTGCCATACGTAATGTGCACCCCACATTTTTGGCCCAAACTTTCAGGAAAAAGATCTTTTGTTTTAATTTTTTAATTCAATTTTGTATTTATTTATATTTAGAAACAAAACCAATGATCGTATTCCAGAGTATTATTTTGCATGTGGATATAATTATTGTTTTCTAGAGTTACACTTTTAATGCATAATCATAAATAAAAGAATTAAAAACATTTATGTAGGAACAAAATTGGTATTACCCATGTGTAATGCACATCCTTATTTTTCCCTAAAAATGTGGGCAAAAAAATATGTGTTTTACATGGCAAAATATGGTATGATCAAAAAAACCTGAGACAACAGAGGGAGGGTATAACTTGGTCAAAGTCACACAGCTAGGTAGGGATAAATCCAAGTATAAAAGCCATATCGTCTCAGTTAATACGACTTAAATAATTATTACAAAATCAAGTTATTTCAAAAGAACGAATTATGTAACCACCCCAAATGGGTACAAACTAAAGAGAAAAACAGGGCGTTTGCCCACTTCATTCAGTGAGACAGGCAGTGAGAGGTGACACAGTGCACCCCGCATTCACAGAGAGAAGGGGCACCTCCGAGAGAGGAAGAGAGAAGGCAATAGGCGGGGCAGTCTGGGAACACAGCACACTGCAGATGAAACGTAGCAATCACTGTATCTCCACACTCCCCTTCTTCAAATGCGGCACCCAATAATACCTTGCACGTCTGGACCACTTTTCCTTGCCGAAGAGCATATTTTAGATCTCTTGTTTTACAAATAACCATCATTGTGGTAAAGGGCAATAGAACAATTACATAAAAGCAAGTCTCATATGACATAAAATATTACCTATAAAATAGACAAGCACACACAGCTGGTTAGATACATTTGAAAAATAAAATCTCAAAGGTGTCCAGAGAAGTCATTAATATAAAAACAAATGCTAATAGCGTATTAGGGAGAAAAAATGATATCCAAGGAAATAACCATGACTCTGATTAAGAAAAAGACTAGAAGCAAGCCAAAGCAAAAGAGATGACTAAGCCCAGCCTTGGTGGAAATTTAGAAATCAGAATCATTATTAAAGAAAGTATTACCAAACACAAAAAGGAAACCTGAGCCATTATTTCAGAAAAAGCAAATCTTGCTTGACATTTACGAAGATACAGAGCAGATGGGGCTGTAACAGTGGCCATCATCTATTTTGGTTTTTAAAACACTGATGAACTACCAGATTCACTGCAAATCACAGTCACTTTTTAAGACTACTTTTTTCATCATTCTTTATGAGATGAAAAGCAAAAAAGACAAAGGTCAGAAAAAGGCGGAATCAAAGCCAATGCACTTGAACATGAAAAAAAAGCGAGCTCAGTTTCAAACAATCAACTAGACAAGATTGTGGGGTCATGAGCCCAGACCTCCAGACAGAATTTGAATTCTGACCTCACCTCTTCCTTCCTTAACTGTGTGCCCTGCTGGCCTCAGTTTCCTTGTCTGTAAATTGAAAAAAATAATATATCTCCTAAGGCTGCTGAATGGGTCAAATTAATATATATAACACTCAAATCTGTGCAGTGTACCTGGCTAGCAAACACTTGAAAAGTGACTAATGCAATGGGAAAGTGAGCTTTTAACTTTATTGATTTATATATTTAAACTACACTCAACTTACTGGAAAATTTCTAAATATATTTGGAACAAACACAACTAGAATGAGAATCTACTTTTCAAGTGTAAATTTTATAAAATCAAAATACAGATCAAGTGCACCTGATGCAAACTGAGCATCCAGTTGAGATGCACGATAAAAATAAAATTCATGCCATGTCAAATACTTTAAAAAAATTATAAAACATCTCATTAAAAATTTAGTATTGATTATATATCAAAATCATATTTTTGATATAGATTAAATACAGCCGGATTAAGTAAAATACACTGTTAAAATGAATTCAGCTATTTTTTTTAGTTTTTTAATGTGGCTACTAGAGAGTTTTAAATCCCATATTTGGCTTGCATTACATTTCTATTAAACAGTGCTGACTTAAAACAATGCCCAGCACATAGTAGGAGTGCAATAAATACTATCCACTACTACTCCTATTCATATAATTATTGATTATGGGATACAAAGCAGACGGGGGGGATCCAAAAGCAATTATAACATGCCTCTGGACCTCAAATTTTAGCCAAGGAGAACCAGACAGACCATAACAGTTTTATAGGACATAAATTATTAAATATCTAGCTGTGGGAAGAAAAAGAGCACTTACAGGAAAAACATCCACAAAGAATGTATTAAACTTATAGAAACCTTTGATATTGCCATTCTAAAAACCTACAGAAATAAGAATTTATTTGTGTTATCACCCAATTAGACTAGATCCAGATGAAAATAGAAAATAAATATTACATGAGGTACTACATGGACTGAAGGCAAACAGCAGCTGTTTGTGGACGGGCACTTTTCATGCTGCTGGGTCCAGACCTGATTCACAGGGGGAGGGGATCTCACCTTGCTACTCGGCCCAGCTCACACGGACAGACAGCTGGGTGGGGAGTAAAGGATGTTTGGATTGGGATACTATGGTCATAAAGATATGGCAGGCAGACAATATGCAGGAGAAAAGCAAGTTGGGCAAACTCTTACCAGGATGAGAGCCTGAAAAGGGGGCCTAGTGAATGCATACACCCAACAAAACAGGTTCAAGAATGCTCATAGAAGCACTATTCATAATAATACAAATGGAGACAACCAACAGTAGAATAGATAAAGAGAGTGTGGTATCGTCACATAAACCAGAACTACTGCTAAACATAGCATGGGTTAATCTTAGATACAACACAGTGAACAAAAAAGACAGACACAAAAGTAGAATATACTGCATGATTCCATTGGTATGAAGTTCAAGAAAAGGCAAAACTCATCCACATAATAGATGTCAGAGCAGTGGTTACTTCTGGGAGAGCTGGACAGGAAGTAACTGTCTGAAGAGGCATAACAGGGAATGGGAAGCAGGAAATAGTCATATCTTGATCTCTGGGTTACATGTGTGTATACACAGGTAAAAATTAATGAGTACACTTCAGATTTGCCCTTGTTTACATATGTTCACTGAGCTGCACACGTCATATTTGCACACTTAGTGTATATTGAACTTCAGTTTAAAAAATAAATTCAAATTGTGTTTTAAAAGGTCCTGTAACAAAACACTCTATTTAACCAGAAAATATATATGAGTATATTCAGCTAAAATTTCTTTTCAAATGCTATCACTCAGTGTCTCCAAATGCTTACATAAATATACAATTTGGGGACTATAAAACATTGCAAGGAGTTATGTGCACCATTTCTGTTCCATTTTATTTTTTTCTGGAAGCATATGACCATGCAATAAAATGTCAAGATAGGTTTTCAGGAATGATGTTCCCCATGCTCTAGAGTTGTGGGTCCCAACTCTTATGAGGTTCAGGGTACTTATTTAAAAACAGAGATCTGGGGCTGCCAACCTAATAATTCTCCTTCCATGAGTCTGCAGAGGCCAGAAAATGGTCTTTTCAAACAAGTTCCCAAGTGATTCTCAGTGGAAACCACTTCTATATGGATAATCAGCTTCCATGCCTTGCAGAATAACTGATATTTAAGTGGTTTTGGATGAGAAACTGAACTTAGCATCACAAAGAGGTGTTATACCAACTTCTGTTGCTTGATTTCAGTCCAATCTGCTGGAAATACAAGTACAATTTTATTTTATAGCAAGGACAAAAGGCTGAAATGTAACACATGAATATATAGCATATTGGACCTAGAGGAAAATGACCATCTTCAGTGATATCTGTGATACCAAGGAGGCAGTACAGCTATTTCAAACTAACTCCTCTAATCAATGAGACAGACAGCTTGCTCAGGAAAGCTGTCTTCAGTGGGTAAAGCTGCTATAAAGCATTACAGAAGATGTTAGAAATTTATAACCATCTTCGCCCTTGCAAATATCAGAATACCTTGGTAATAAATATCCCCAAGCAATATTTTTGTGGATATTTCTTTTCCAATAGATACCCACTTTCTAATTATACTTTTACAGATATACACTTCTTAAAACTATCACTTTTGCTAAGAGACTTAGAACTCTGTTGTCTGGAGTTAAGAGAAACTACTATTATCCTTAAATAATACAAAGGTGAAATCAACCAGAACGCTAAGAAAAAGTAATTTCAGACCTGCTGCTGTGTTACAATGGAGGGCAATACCAAACTCATTGCTCATAGTAACCGTTGCTAGGTAGACTGGGCTGGGAAACTCCAAGCTAAAGGGGTCAATTGGAAATTAAGCCAAATTCAAAACTACATGCAAAAAGCTGGAGAAGAGAACACACCTACATTTAGAGTGAATTTTAAACTATAATCAATTTGAAAGGAGAAAAGGAAAAAGCATTTACATACATGGAATTCATTGTGCGCCATCTTTCGATTCTAACGCCAGAAAAGAGCGATTTCTCCTACATAGAATGTTCACACGACAATACAGATATTTAGCTGGACCTTTTACAAAATTTTCCAACTGAATATAAGAATTCTGAGTCATAAAGGAAATATTCAAAAATATTTTCTCTTAAATAAAAGAAATCTTCAATTAATCTGCATCTCCTGTTTGCCCCAAATGTATCTTATACTACGGTAAGTGACCAGGCTCCACAGCTGGCGTGGAAATGAGGATGTCTGCAAGACTCCCCTGCATGCCCTCAACCACACAGTGCATCGTAGCTGCGGCAAATGGGCCAGACCTCACCCATCTCAAAAGGTCGGCCCTGGTTTGTCTCAACAAATTAGGGCGATCTACTCCCTATCAAAGTGACCAGTTTCGATAACCCAGTGACTAGTTTAGGCTAGTCAGCACAGGACCTCAGGGACTGGTTCAGAAATGTGCCAATCAGTGCAAACCTGAGAATTTTGCAGAGGACTGAAACACACGCTCTTTGAATTTAGATGGTGAAGGGAAGCAGTTTGCCACCCGAAATGTATCCCAAAATTTGCCTTTTGGGTTACTGATTTTAAGCTAGTTATTAAGGAACAGAAAACTTAGAAAAAACCTCTGAGCCTCCCCCTTTACCTGCTAAAGGAATTTAGATAGAGGACCTACCTGCTCCAGGAAGGGAGCTATCATCGCAGATAATTCCAAGTTTAATATAAACTAGAGTGTGGATACAGAGGAACCTAGCAAGGCCCATTTGTTCAAAGTCCGTTCTGTGTCCCATTATTAAAGATGGCCCGACAAACATTTATTCACCAAACATTTGCTTTTCTGTCTCCAGGTGAATTACCTTCTTGCCCTCTGATGTCCTAAACCACAACTTCCGCCCCTTCTCCTTAGCTCCAGATGGCATATAAGCCTCAACTGCTCCTTGAGTCTCATATCTTATGGCACCCCCAATGTACATCTATAAAATAAACTTTGGACATTTTCTCCTGTTAATCTGTCCCATGTTAATTTGATTATTAACCCAGCTAGAAGAACTTAGAAGGCGGGAGGAATGTTATTTTTCTCACCCCTGCAATGGTGATAGGTAAATATAAGCAATAATTGCTTCTCTCACTTTGCCATTCTAAAAGCAGAATGCCTGAAGATGAAGTCAGTATACCACAAAGACAAAACGAAGAACAATCCCAGGGAACCAGAACCAGAACCAGTGTCCTGATGAAACCACGCCCAAATCCCACCACACTTCCACACCATTACTCCTCTGTGATCTACTAAACCCCTTTACCGTTAAATACAGCTTGGAATTGGGTTTTGTTACATGAAATTAGCAAACAAACATAAAATGCTATGTGATAAAATGTCTTAGAAGTAATGACATGTTGTAACTGCATAAACCTATACTTCTTAAGAGATTTCATACACATATTTTCTGGATTTTTCTGCCTAATTGGGAAGACACATATTATTGCCTACCCAGTTTTACACATAAGAGGATGGATTCAGAGAAAACAAAATTAGATCTCTTATGTGTGGAATCTTAAAAAACAAAACAATTAAAAACAATAATAAAAACCCTGAGCTCACAAATATGTCCTAAGAAATATCTAAACCTGGAGAATTTTTATGAGCTTATTTCAGACAAATTGACAGCATATGCCAAGAGCAAGACCTCAAATGCTCTGGAGAATAACAGAAGCTTCTTTTGAAGCTTCTTTTACGCCTCTGAATTAGGGAAAAGTAATGAAGCTTACATGGAGGTGGGAAAAAGCAGAGCAGGGAGTAGTCGATGACAGAGCAGTTAACATCATGTGCTCTCTTAGGGGTAGTCACAGCTTACTGCAAAGGTGTGTTATCCTATATGCACAGAAATAATGGAGAGTTAGCTTGAGGCAAATATAAGCCGTTACCAAGGAAAAGGATACATGCCTGGGATGTGACTACTCACCATGACCTGCCCAGGTAGGAATTTCTAATCAGATCACCACGTGAGATTACTCTCCACACAAGCCTTTTTTTAATCCACAGACACAGAAAACAGATTAGTGGTTGTCAGAGGCAGGGGTAAAATGGATGAAGTTGGTCAAAACTTACAAAATTCAAGTTTTGCCCTACCCTAGTGGCTCCCGTTGGTCGGAGTGTCATCCTGTACACCAAAAGGTTGCAGGTTTACTTCCCGGTCAGGGCACATACCTAGGTTGTGCATTCGATCCCTGATCAAGGAGCGTATGGGAGGCAAGCAATTATTGTTTATCTCTCTCTCCCTTTCTCCCTCCCTCTCGCTCTAAAATCAATAAACATATCCTCAAGTGAGGATTAAAGTAAAGTTTTTTTGAAGGTACAAAATTACAGTTTTCAAATAAATAAGTCATAGGCATACAATGTAAAGTATGGTGACTATAGTTAATATTGTATGGGATAAGTTGCAAAGAAAGTAGATTCTAAAAGTTCTTATTACTTACCCTCGCTGGTATGGCTCAGTGGACTGAGTGTCGGCCTGTGAACCAAAAGGTCGCAGGTTTGATTCCCAGTCAGGGCACATGCCTAGGTTGCAGGCCAGGTCCCTGGTTGGCGGCATTTGAGAGGCAACCTATAGATGTTCCTCTTGTACATCCATGTTTCTCTCCCTCTCTTTCTCCCTCCCTCCCCATCTCTCTAAAAATAAATAAGTGAAATCTTGTTTAAAAAGTTCTTATTGCATGAAAAAATTTTTGTAACTATGTATGGTGAAGGATGTTAACTAGATGTATTGTGGTCAACATTCTGCAATATATACTGTGGACAAAAAAGGGGCCAGACACTAAACCTGAGAAGCTCAGGGGAGGCCTGTATGGCAGCCTTACAAACTCAGAGACAGAAAGTAACCACACAGGATGGTCTGAAGTTAAAACTTTACAACTAAAAGTGAGTCATGGTGGGTAGCCCTGTCCTAGGCCGGTATGTTCCTTGACAAAGGTTAATCTTTACCTAAACAGAGTCTGTCTATTGTCTTTTTGCATCTCAGATAATATACCTTTGGAAGGTCTGAATAATCCCTTTTCCAAGACCCCTCAGAGCACAATCTTCCACCAGGACTTAAGACCAGGGAACCGCTCATTGTTATCTTGTTCCCCCAAATGAATTCCATCTCTATGTGCTATAAATAAGCTATTCTACGCCTACCAACGTAAAAGAAGTACTTGTCTCTTCATTCTACTCTTTATCCAATCCCAGACGTTGCCCTGCTTTGCTTTCTCCCGCCTCACTAATCTATTACCAATGAACTTCATGCAACCCTCTTTATTCCTCCTCCTTTGATAGTAATGTATAAAATAAGGTGCAAAACTGCCATTCTCTGGAGCATTCTCTCAATCCATTAAGATTTTGCTTTCCAGCAACTGATGTCAGTTCAGCTCAAATAAACTCATAAAAATTCTTATAGGCTGGGACATTTCTTACATTGACAATACAAATATCAAATCATTGGGTTATATACCTAAAACTAATATAATGTTATATGTCAATTATATCTCAATAAAAAATTAAGAAATAAAAAATGGATATGATTACTGTAATGCTTAAAAACCTGACTCTGTGCTGGACATAGGCCTAAATACTTCACAGGTTCTCTTTTCTCACCTTAGATAATAGATACTATTATTTTCTGCATCTCACTGTGAGGTTCTGAGAAAAAAAGGTCAATTTGACCAAGGTCAGAATAATGCACAGACAAAAATCATAGGCTAGGCAGGGCAAAAACCATCTCCTGGCTCCCAGGCTCACTCCATCACCCACTCCTCTCCAAACTCACAACTCTTAGAACCCCTCCAGGGGCGTTAAATGTGGTTCTGGGAGACATGAACAATAAACTGACTGCACCATGAAAAGGTCACTTTTTAAGCTTCTCTGACAACTAAACCAAGTTCCTACAGTTTAGCATACCCAGTGAATCACGTGTACATAAAGCAAACTTCCTTATGACCAGGCAATCTTTTCCTCCCTGACCGTGGCAATAAATATGCAGTAAGAGCCATCGGCTCACATGCCTCGCTGCAGAAGATCAGAAGGAAAATCCCATATGCATTCAAAATAATTTATTGCTTGGTACTAACATTTAGCAGGGTGCATTTGACTTCTTTCTGAGCCTTTTGCCCCAGAAACATTATTCAAAAGAAAGAACCAACATATACTTGCAATGCCTTTATTTATGAGCAGTTCCCTCAAAATGAAAACTGCCATGGAAAACATGGTAGGCTTTGCATTATTAACACCATCAGAATCGGTTCTATGAATCGTCCGCTTAGCCTCTGACCCCGCCAAGCTCTTCGTTCAACCTCCAGTGCTGCAGTGCAGACAGTCATATCCCCTATTAATTATCAAGTTCTAGTTTCAGAGAACAATGAACTTTATTATTTTGCCTTTCATCTTAAAAAAAAAAAAAAAAAAAAAAAAAAAACAGTTGCAGGGGAACTTCAGAAAAGGAAAAACACACAGTTTGATGAAAATTAAAAGCCAGAGTCTAACTTTAATGAAAGATTGACAAATTAACAACTGCAATACTATATAAAGCTCAGTAACATCTTTTAGTTTTCATTCAGATCAAGAAAGAGCCAATGAGACAGTATGTGTGGATGCACTTAAAAAAAAGATAAAGGGCTTTGCACATGAGGACACTAACAGTGACTTTTGTTCAAATAGACAAGAAATCATCCACATTAGTCTACAGATTAAAGCAGAGAGACAAATAATTTCTTATAATGTTCTCTCGTTTCACCCTGATTGCAATCTCACGTCACGAATCCTCTCTCCTTTCCACACGCTCTTCTACGGAAACAGAGGAACACACTCACATGCGCAAAACACAGCTGGAAATCACTGGGGCCAGTTGGGAAGACAAAGAAGCACGGAGACAAAGATTCTTGTGGTTCATTTTTTTTTTGCAAAATGGAAAGATCCCTGACCAGTGTGGTTCAGTTGGTTGGGCATCATCCCACAAAGCAAAAGGTCACTGGATCGATTCCTGGGTAGGGCACACGCCTGGGTTGCAGGCTGGACCCTGGTTGGGGTACATGCTAGAGGCAACCGTTCAATGTTTCTCTCATACACCAATGTTTCTCTCCCTCTCTTTCTCCTTCCCTTCTCTTCTCTCTAAAAATAAATAAATAAAATATTTTTTTTTAATGGAAAGAATCATTGTTCTCCCTGTACTCATGCCTTTGGGTAATTCCCTCACACCCAATCCCCAAGCCATATGACTAGCTTTGGCAAATAGAATGTTAGCAAGTAAGATGCAAGTGAAGGCTTGAGAAATGCTTGGATATTGGGGTGTATCTCTCTTGTTCTTCCTAAGACCCTGAGAACCTATATAAATGAGCCTAAGGATGAGAGACACAGGCCAAATCATTCCCAGCTGATGCTAAAGCAACCACTGGGCATTTGAGTTAGGCCATCCTGGACCATCGAAGCCCAAGGCATGAGTGACAACAGCACAGATTCACTGTTTCAGCCTGGTCCACAACATAATGTGAAATAATTATAGTTTCTTTAAGCCTCTAGGTACTACGGCAGATGGTTATACAGCCTCAAAATTCTCCTGAAACTTCTCAGAAATGAAAGAACACAGTTGAGTTCAACAAGAATTCACTCAACACTTCCTATTTGTAAAGAACTAGCATATGAGAGACTAGAATTTATGAGAAATACAAAGATGAGTAAAATGTGTTGCCTCCAGGAGTTTATAATCTAACAGAAAGGATGATAAGCATACAGATAATTACAATGCAACATAAAGGAGCAAACATCATTTCCTCCCATCTCCAAATATGCCTGACATTCACATTACATGTATTAACTCACTCCTCCAAAAAACTTCCCCTGTAACATACAGCCATCTGGGGCCTTTATAACATCCATCCATTCCATTCAGTGTCCAGACCTAAGCAGTGAAGAAAACAGATAGAAACTATGTCCTCGTGGTCTCTGTATCCTAATGAATAAAAAATTTAAAAAATTCTATGTTTCAGGGACTACACTATACTATAGACAGATATATTAATTGATTTAGCATACTTTTTAAAGTAAATTTAATTAATAAAACACTAGAACTGAAAAAGTAAGACATTTATTTTATATAATCTGATGCCTTAAGTATCAAACAGTCTGAGAGGTAAACTATATTGTTTTATTAGCAGATACATTTTTAAGGAAAAAAAGAAGAGCTAAGAAAAGGACTGGATTATGGGAGCCTCACAAAAAAAATGCCCAATTGTGTGAAAGTCTTCTAGCTTTAGGATGTGATCTCCATAATGGCAGAGACTTTTCTTTGCTTGTTCTAACACCAGGTATATAGAGCTATGTCTAATACATAAGATGCTCTCAATCTCTCAATAAGCATGTGTTTAATGACTGAGGGAAGGAGAGAGGGATGGAGGGAGGGATGGATGAGTAGGTGAGTGAGTAGGTGAGTGAGTGGGTGAATGGGTGGGTGGGTAGATGGATAAATGAAAGAGATAAAATGAGGCAAGCTGGGCAAACCATTATTGGGTGAATATTTTCAAACTCACAATAATACTAGGAATGTCTTTTTTTTATTTTTTATTGTATTTTTTCCATCGCCATTTAGTTCCCTTATGCCCCTCCCCCCACAAACACCACATTGTTGTCCACGTCCATGAGTCCTTTCTCCTTTTCACTCAATCCCTCCACCTTCTCCCCCGTCCCCCCTTAGCTGTCATCCTGCTCTCTACCTATGAGTCTGTCTCTATTCTGCTTGTTAGTTCAGTTTATTAGATTCCACATATGAGTGAAATTATATGGTATTTGTCTTCCTCTAACCAGCTTATTTCATTTAGCATAATATTCTCCAGGTCTATCCAAAGGGTAAATTTTTGTTTTTGTTTTTGTTTTTTTTTACGGCCAAGTAGTATTCCATTGTGTGAAGGTCCCATAGTTGTTTTAGCCACCCATCTACTGATGGATGGTTGGGCTGCTTCCATAACTTGGCAACAGTGATTTGGAAGACAAGGCAGAAAAAATATACCCAAGCAGAGAAGCAAAAAGAAAAAAAAGAATGTTTTAAAAATGAAGAGAGCTTAAGAAACATTTTGGAAAACATGAAAGATAACAACATCCACATCATGGGAATACCAGGAGAAGAGAGTGAGCAAGAGATCTAGAACCTATTTGAAAAAATAATGACCCAAAACTTCCCTAATCTGGTGAACGAACTAGTAGGAATTTCTTTATCAACACAGGCAGCAATCCTAGTTTATTAGAATATCAGCATGCCAAAAAGATGCTCACCACCTTTTATCCCTTCTTTACCAAAAAGCTTCCAAAGGTTTAAAAATAAAGTTTCTTAAAGTTATAAGAACGAAACTCAGGAGGCAGATACTAAGATCCTAAAGATATCACCTGCACATGGACTGCAGGTGCTGAGCTGGACTGCCTCCTTTTCACAATGAAAACCAAAGCAAAAAGAACACTGACTTCCAAAATTCCCACTGCAGGCAATCCCCACTTGGATGAACACCTGGAAATTCCACATGTTATCTTCATGCAGCCACATGAGCTCTAAAGACAATATTTTGTATCTTTAAGATGGCCACATCTAAACAATAAACAGTATGTGCGACTGCTCTGCGGTCAGAATTTTGAACCAGCAAATGTCCAAACAGTTGCTGATAAGGATAGTAGTGTCCCATGGTGGAAATCCAAACTCTGGGCAAAACTGATGTCCATAAATGAAATTCTAACCTAGAACCAGCCCCTGGTTCAATTTTTGTACCAAGAAAAGATTAAGATTAACTGATTCTAAAAGAGGCACAGCCCACCAAAAAAATGTCTCTCCAATGCTCTGTAAAAATCTAGGTTATCTAGAAATCAGAGGATTCAGTGCCCTGGGCAATAGGAATCCAGAGGACCACAAACATGGCCCCAAACAAGCCTGCTAAACAATAGCCCCAGTTCCCAGTGCTGCTTCCAAACCAATTACACTCCCCAATACACATCTTCTATGTGAAATGGAAAACTGCAGACAGGAGGATAAAAATATTTTATAAGTTCCCATACCAGTCCAGAGACAAAAGTTCAGCTGACTGATTCTATCATAAAAAGGAAATAAGTTAGTTTATAATGTCTCTCCATGAAATTTAAACTCAGAAAATCTTAAGCAAATAAAGAATTCCATGTTCATTTCACTATTAATTCTTATTAGTCAAAACATTCTGAAAGAATAAAAAAATTTTCTTCTATCAGTAGTAGCCTATGTTTTCTATTCCCCAGAAATGGAATATTAAGACACCAGCACAATTTAAACTTAAATCATTTGCATTAGAATCTCATCATCATATAGATTCAAATATGTTCCATCCTCCAAATCCAATTCAACAAACATTGTTTACTGAGTGTAAGAAAAAAATCCATATAATTAGTGACTGAAAAAAAGAACTTTAATTCAAGTTATACAAATAGCTCACTGATTTTCAAGGACAAGTCTCTACAGTTACAGATTCTACACGTGAGCAGCCTGCTCCCTTCTCTCCTATCCCTGTGCCAAGCCACAGCTGAGGGCAATGAGAACATAAAGTAAGTCAGGCACTGGAGTAACCAAACGATTTGTTTTCCATAAGAGACCCTATGCATTAGAAAATGAGAACGACCAGTCCTGGCGGGATGCAAGCGCCGAGCACCGTCAGGGCCCTGGGCACGGCTCTGCAGTGGCTCTGGACTGACCCTGCACAGTCAGCTCTCCCTTCTGTCACACCATCTGCCAGTCACTTGAGAGTTTGCTGCAGTCCAAACTCTGTGATTTATTTTGAAGCACAGAGCTTAAGGAACTATCTGGAAGTTAGGTAACATTACCTTCGAGCTTTTTAAAAATCATTTATAAAACCCTAGAACAGAGAAACCAAAATGTGTCAGAGCAGACAGACAAACAGGTGCATAAAGGATGGGGTGGGGGGAGAGTGGGGCTGTGGCCAAAGAATTTGGGGATTCCTCGTTACAAAAAACTCATTCACAATAAAACATTTATAGAAAGCCAGACCAAAAGGTGCATGAGAAGGGCATTTAGTAGTCACTCCATAAACCACTTCAATCACAAAGCAGTCATTGCAATACTGAAGCTATGCAAAGGGAGAGCCAATAGCAAGGTCTTTTGAATGCATTGATCCCAGGGCCCAGAGACGCTGGATTTATCACAACATTAAGTGCCAAGTCAGAAAGAGATCGTAGTTTAATGCAATTTCAGCCTGGTTGAAAACACTTTGGGGCAGCATTCTAAGAGACGATAAAATGATAAACCAAAAAGAGAAGAGATGTTAACGTAGACATGGAGGAGCTATAGCAGCACATGTCAAGAGACCAGGATGTAGACTTTGATATAACACAGGTCGAACAAGGAAACAGAAGCTACTCCAGTGTTTAAGTCCCCGAGGCTTTACTACAGGGAATTGGTATTAAGTTGAAGGAAGACAGGATAAGCCATCTGGATGGTGAGGCTGCCCGCAAAATGACAATGGCAGGAAACCGACATTCACCCCTAGGCAGGAGGAACAAAGGGACTGGAAGTGTTTTGGAGATGAGAGCTGTGTCACCAGTCAGAACTGCTCAAAGCATGGGCCACGTGGATGCAGCAGGAGACCAGTGGGGCAGGGTCTGGGTTCTCCTCCAGTCTCCCGCAGTGAGTCTCACAGGAGCCCAGCAAAGGGCAGCCCACAGGGCCAGTTCCCGACTATTTAGGGCAGAGCAGGAGAAGGGGAAGAAGGGATCTGAGCCCAAGACTGCTTCACCTTTCCTCAGCTCTTCTAATCCAGCACTCAAATTTTAAGTTGCACAAACATCACCTGGGAATCTTACTACAATGCAGATCTGACATAGTAAGCCTGAGAGCTTGCATTTCTAACCAACTCCCAGTTGATGCTCATGCTTCTGGTCCAGGAACCACTCTTTAAACAGCAAAGGTCTAACTGACCTAAATGAATGAATGGACAACACACAAAAGGATCCAACTACATTCTTTCCAAGAATAAAAATACACAAGCATATGTGAGCCTTTCAAATAGGAATGAGAAAAACAAGATGGAAGGTATAGGTAGGAGCATTACTAGGGCAAGACTACAGCCTGCACAACACTCCAGCTACTTTTCCACCTGGCTCATCAGATTTGTATGCTTCAAAGTTGTTATGGGCTGAAACATGTCCCCCTAAAATTCATTTGTTGAAGCCCTACCCCAGGATATCAGAATGTGGCCATATTTGAAGAGAAGACCTGTGAAGAGGTAACAATTAAGTTAAAATGAAGCTCTTAGGGTAAGCCCTAATCCAGTGTGACTGGTGTCCCTATAAGGAGAAAAGATTAGGACACAGAGAGGCAGGCCAGGGCATAGCAGGCACACAGAGAAAAGGCCAGGTGAGAACACACAGACAGAGCAGCGGCCATCCACAAGCCAAGAAGAGAAGCCTCAGGAAAAACCAACCCTAAAGACACCTTGATCTTGATTTCTAGCCTCCAGAACTGTGAACAAATAAAGTTCTGCAGTTTAAACCACCCTGTCTGTGGTATTCCATTATGCTAGCCCTATGATTGAATAAGGCTTTTGGCTTTTGTTTCTTGACACTACTTTAGTCCAGCAAATTTTCACTGTATGCCTGCTAGGCGAGAAGCAGAGTTCTAGGAGTAGGTGTACAAAATGATAAAACCAGTCCTTGCCCAGATCCTACTCCTGTTTAGAGGAAAACACCAAGACCACCCAACTCAGATGATGATGAATACTATGATAGAAGTAAAACCAAATGCTGTAAAAGCCAGAGGAAAATGAAATCATTCCACCTGGGAAGTGGGAGACACAAGTGATAAGAGACAGCTTCAATGTGGATTCTGACAGGCACAGAAAGGGAAGTATCTCGAATGATACAGAAACACAGGCAAAGGCCCAAAGACACCACAAAACCTAATGCCCAGGTTCACGCAGGGACATCTGGCAAGGCAGGGAGGGGATGCAGGGGGACCGGGGTAGAGAAAATGTGTGACAGAACAGGTGAAACTGAGGAGGACATCAGTGCCTTTGAGAGGCCAGGCAAGAAAGTTTGCACTGCAATTTATAGAAAATGAAGATTAATGGAAAAAAAAAAAAAAGGAAGGTAGATTAAGGGGCAAGAGAGTACACTATAGAAGATAATAAAACTCATTTTCTAACTGCCTAAGAACTGCCTCTTGAAGGTAAACACTTCCCACTGTCATTAGCTACTTTCAAAATAACTCGAAGCACTTTATTATCTCTTACCCTGTTAACCTGGATGTAAGGAAGAGGTTGCCATCTGCCCTGATTTCCAAGCTGGGAACTACAGTATGTGACCGTTGTGGATGAGCGGCACAGCCAGGCAGTCAAAAAGGCAACTGACGCCTAAGATCCAAGTTCTGCAGAACAAAGCTGGGAGCTCCATCCTCTTCACCAGGTGCCACCCGCTTGGCTGAGGACAGCCAGTGCCTTGTGTCTCCTCAGCAGCCTTTCACACCCCTCCACCCGCATTCGACCGGACCTTGGATTTCAGTCATGCAGAGCAAGCAAAGCCACAGCTTAGATTAAAATGAAGGGAACGAAGCTACTCCTTGGCTTTTGAGAACCCCAAGAGCTCAGGATCTGGTGATTTCCTGGGAAATTAAGGGACTTTCAAGAGAAATTCTAACTGTAAGTCATCTCTGCCTTACACACCAACTTGAAACTCCAACCCCTGCATGAGATGGGCTCTCGTATATTCCTGAAGCAACTGCTCATGACGTATGCTGACAAACTGACGAAGTCTCACAACTGAAACGGGAAATAAAGCACACATCACAGACAACTTAACAATGACAAAGAAGACCGCTCTGGTGACTGAGAAGATGGTTATACTTTTTCTTTAGTCCTCTCTTAACCTACGAGTCTCCACTGAAACGACCTGTTAACAAAGTTCGGAAATAATACAAAACAATGTTATCTTTGATTGAAATTTATCTTTCAATTAAATACAAAATTTTAAAAATAAAAATGTTAAACTATTAAAAAAAAAAAACTAAGAAAGTTGGGCAAGAAGAAGTAACAGTCAAGTTCATACTGTGCCAAAAAACCTACCAAACTGGTCCTTGTACCACCCTCCAATCCTCTCGATATTTGACTCTCTTCCCATCTTCTCTCCTAAGGTCTCTCCTTGGATGCTCAGAATTTGGGGTTTGGAAGGGATAATAATTAACAAACTGGCAGCATAAACAGCCTGGTCCTGATAAGAAGCTAATCCTGAAATCGTACTGCTTCATTGGGCCTATCTCTACAAAATGGGCCAATTAAGTAGAAGAGCAAGTTCCCAGAATTGAAAAGATTCATATTTTAACAAGAGCATGTACAAAGTAAACCACAGAGCTCAAAGGAGGCTTATATATTTACACCCTTGCCATGGCCTTATTATGGGTGAAATATACTTCTTTCCCTCTTAACTTTCAGTTCAGCCAAGTGATTTGCTATGGGATGTTAGCAGGCACGATAGAAGCAGAAGCTTGAAATGTGTTTGCATTAGACCTGTCCGCTTGTACCGTGGCCCAGACCGTGAGAAGAGCGTGCTCCGGACAACTGGCTAGTTAGAGGATGAGAGTCCTGTGCAGCCGCCCTGGAACCCACCCACGGCCTGGATCCAAGCCTAGCCAAATCTACTTGACCAGCTGACCCCCAGCCAATCTGCACACGCATGAGAAAAATAAATGTTATTTTAAGCCACTGGGTTGGAGTGGGTTCTATGCAACAGTATTGGAATAGCTGACTAAAGGGCCAAATGGAAGAACCATGGAAAAGGATTACACAAACCACACAGATATAAACTCATCCAGTAACAGTCTCTTTCCCCATCAACTTCCAAAAATGTTTTCAAAAGCATCTGAGTAGCCCTCTTAGTCACCTCAGCCCTCAGGCACTGCCTTCCAGTGAGAGATGGAGAAAGCCATTATCAAACGTGAGCAGAAAACAGCTACAGATTTAAAGCACAAACACCAGCAGAGAAACCTAAAATGGGCTTGCAAGGTCAAAAGAAAGGAATAACTTGAAATATCATTAGCCTTTCTCATAACCTTTGTCACCTAGCAAATATCACATTTCTATGTTTCTCATCTGAAAAATATTAAAAAATAAAAATAATAAGGTTTATGAAAAATAGAATTGGAATAGGAGAAGGATTCCAGCTTCAGGGCCCGGAATTACCATATGAAAAAACAAAAAGTAGAGGGGCTCACCACGGTGGCGCTCAGTGCACACATCTCTGCAGAAACCTCGCAACACCTGCTGCAGTGACGAGGACAGGCACCGAGCAGAGGGGCTGAGGCCGCGGTGCCTCCTGTGCTAACAGGCGCTATGCACACTAACGACTTTTCAAACAGCTATTTGAGTTCTCTTTTCCTTAAATGGAGCAGATTTAAGCCCTCTCTCTTTGGCAAATTTACTCGGGAAAGTATACATTGTGCCACAAAAGGTCAAACAACTTGGCTCCATAAGCCTGGGGCTGCGGCACCACTTGGTACAGCTGATACAGCTTAAAAAATGAAAAAGTCACTTTGGTGGTGCTTATTCCACACCTGACTATCCTAAAACGCAAGTCAGGTCTTTGTTCAGTTTCCTACACAAAAATCTCTCAACAAAGGAAATGCTGGGGAAGTACCACAAAATAATATATTACCATCATAATCAGGAGGAGAGAAAAGAAAGTCTAGGGCCAAAACAATCCACAGCACAACCTCTGACTTCATGAGCAGTCTTTTTAAGCATCAGAGCAGACTGAGCTGCCAAAATGGTACAAGAAGCATAACTGGTAGGAACAAAATAGGGAGATGTTAAGAATAATATACGAAAGGGAGAAGCCAAAGAACTTCCATGCACAACCCATGGACATGAACTAAGCGGCGGGGGGCGGTGGACAATGCTGGAGGGAAGGGGTTACCAGGTGGAGGGGGACAAAGGGAAAAAAAAAACAGGACAAATGTAACAGCATAATCAATAAAATATACTTAAAAAAAATAGAACTTTACATAACATGATGCTGACCACACTCTCCAAGAGAGTTGGCAGAAGCAGAACAGAACAGCTAAGCCAGGCCTTCAACAGTTGAACCCAATAAACAGTAACTTGGTGCCCCATTTTCATGTGAAGGGGATCCGGATCAGGGTTTCTGCTCAAGTTAGAGATGCAGCTACACCTCATCTACCAGCCTCATCAATATTAGAGGGGGATTTTAATCCCTTTACCTCGGCAGACCTCACAAACCAGCCTCGGATTCAACAGCCTGTGGACCACAGTCTCTTACGCACAAAGTCAGACAGACTCTATCAAAGTAGAAAATTAAATTCTGAATCTCAGACCTGGTGCTGCTGCCCCTCAACAGATGACACAGGTTTCTGATCAACTCAGCAATAAGTAGGAACACGAAGAAACATGTATTTTGAAGCGCAGAGTAGGATAAGTTGTATCCTTTCATAAGTCCGCCCAAAATGCAGACCATCACTGCCTAGCCCTTGACATACAGAAAAAAATTCCAATAAGAAATTACTAGTTTAGAAATATCTGAAATCTAGTCATGCTATGCACACATATTCTACAATATTGCCATGGGAAGTTTTTTTTTTTTCATTTAACATTATCACTTTATACTGAGTTTAACAAAAGTAGATTCCCTTGAATATTAAATGGAATTTAATATGTGCTGAGTCAAAAATGGATAAAAAAACTCCAAGTGGTAGTAAACCCCTAGGTATCAACATCACCTCTACATGTTAAAACACACACAGCTCTAATATCTAAGAGCTCCCTTTCCCATTTCTTAACAATCAAGCCAGAACCCCAGTACCCCAAGAGTCCTAATCAGTTCCATGATCTCGCCTTAGGCAAGGCACACATTAGCCATATTTGAAGGAAACAGAAAAAGTTTTACCTATTTACACCAGCAAAATAAAATTAAGACAACCTTTTTATAGTCCTTACTTTCAAAATATTTTGGGTTTCATTCCATTTATTTGTCCATTCTTTGGTCAATTCTTGAACCTAAAAGGAAAAAGACACATTTGTGATTGCTCCATAAAAAAATTATTGTGATTTTCTTCTAGGGAGTTTCTAAATCTTACAGCTTTATGAAAGGATGTACTACAATTTTTTAAATAGATAGCAATCATGCCTGAAAGAACCATCACCAAATATAAATCAAACAGCTGAGCTCATCCTACCTCCTACATTATGGCAAAGGCAAGAACAGAAAACAATGTGTCAAGTTGCCTAGATTTTTGCTTCTTTTTCACGGTGTACTTAACTAAAAGCTGCTCCCTTGGATATTAACCAAAATTACAAGTTTAAGAATGACAATGTCCTGTTAAGTGTGTTAATTTTTCCTGATTATATTCTAGTTCCTGAAAAATAATTATTTATTTTTTTTTCTCATTACATGTGTAATTAAATCACCTAGAACGCTGCAATTTTCTTTTAGGAGATAATCTGCTTTTGTAGCTAATTAATAAGGTTTATAAATCTCATTCTATCTTTAAAAGGTGTGGCAGGGGTACTCTTTCATTGACTCCCTTAGTAAAAGCAAAATTTTTTTATACAAATCGGCTTCTTTCCAGTCTGCTGAACTTAGGGGAGAAAATGTCCCCAGCTGTTGAGCATAGTACAACTGGAAGTTACCTCTCAAAGTTAATAAAAATCTACTACTTCCATAAAACTTTTAAAATAATCCTAGTGAGTAATTCATTAAAAAGCAAAAAGTGATTCCTTATGAAGAAGTAGAAAGAAATGAATGAACACTGTGTCTACGAAAAAGAGTATACCTATGGCTAAAAGAGAGACTTTTGAGAGGCAGAATAGGGGGAGCACATGCTCCCCAAGCCTTTTCCCCTCTTTGCACTAGCTCTCCCGCCACCTCCCCACCCGCAAGAGCAGACACTGACCCACGGACTCTTACTGGTCTTCCCTCTGATATCTTACTGAACCAGGACAAAACAAATGCATGCAATGCATGTGTTTGTACTCTCACTGCCAGAGGAAGATGCTTTCCCCACACTTAGTACTAAGTATAGTAACGGGAAAGGGCCCTCATGTCTGCAACCTTCCTGAACGTGTTTGAGACTGACAAGAAATGGAGGAACTGGACTGACCATTTATCCCAGAGGAAAACCAAAACACCTCCTTCACTTAAACTGAATTGGTCATTTCCTTTTACTCCTCTGCTCCCCTCTAATAGGGCTGTGCAACTTCTAAGCTAAAATAATGCCTCTTCTTCTTTACAAGTAATGTCAAAAGTCTCTCATCTTCTTGATTAAAAAAAAACACACCACCACCATGGCGGAGCCTCTCTAGCTTTGTTTTTGCTTGGTTTTAATGGTTTGGTAAGACTGGCCTGATCTACCTGGAACTGGTCATACACTCCAGTCTTTCAGCTCTTCAGTTATGCCAACCCCACGGACTGTAAGGGAGGCAATAAATGCCACATGGCTCTCTAGTTTTCAATTTTGTAAAAGCTTTCAAAGAGGACATATCCTTACACCTTCTCTCCCTACAAAAGGGGAAGAACTGCTGTGTTGAATTTACTGATTTACAGTCATCAGTTAACAGATTCTCACCAGCAACTTATGTGAGAAACACAAAGTATTCAACAATAAATGCTTCTGTGTTCACCAACACATATGTTCTCCCTGAAGAAATGTAAGCTAATCAATCCTATTCCAAGTCAATCAAATAAGTCCAGCTTTAACCAAACTGTAATAATGTCTTGGGTTTATTTTACTATTGAATTTAAAGCATATAATCTTAACTTACAAAATCGAGAAAAATGCAAACATTTGATATCTCTGCTAACAATGTGAGCAGATAATAAAGATTTATAGCCAACAAATGGCAAACAATTTTCAAAGGTCAGCAAAAAAAATAGGTGAAAATTCAGAAAATGTTATGAACAGACAGGCAGTCATTTCCATCACAGCATGTACCATGCATTCAAATTAAAATGCTTACTGATTTCTATTAACTTGCTAGGTATTCCTGAAAACTATTATTAAGAAATAATTTAAGACTATATCTAGATATCTCAAAACACTCAAAATTAGAATCTGAAGTACTAAATATAAATTTCATGAGAAAAATAGGAATTAAGAAACTAATGATTTTACTCATGCTATTACCATCAAATTATCCAACATAATTATATAGGGAAGTATCAACAAGTTCCTAACAACAACTCAACTTACATTTTCAATATTGTGTATGCTTAAAAGGGCTTCACCAAGAAAAGCCAGTTTTTTTTTCAGTCTGTTTTAACCATTGAGCACAGTGAACAAAATCCAACCCCAAAAATGTTCTTAATGCCCATTTCTCTTTTCAAACAGGGTTACTTAAAAAAAAAAAAAAAAAATACTGACCTTCCAGGTCAGCCAGGAAGCTGGTTTTCAAAAAGCACCCCCACACAAACACTGGCTTCAGCCCACATCTCCAGGGACAGACTCTCTTCCGGTCACTCACTGCCAGTCTCTCCCTGCCTCAACTCTCATCTAGCTTAAGAAAAACCAAGCATCTACCAAGAGTATTCCACAATTCCCCGAGTGCTGCACTCCCCCCAGAAAACAAAGTAAAAGAATGAGAAAAAACTAAATGGTGAGCATGCTTAGCTATGGTGAAGCTCTGGGGACCACTCCTATCTCAGGAAAGTTCGACCTGGCTGCTTCCGACCCAGGACTCTTGTCTACTGTGAAGCCAGAGAGGCCTGTTTCTTCAGCACAGGCTGCATGTGAACTTCAGTTGCACTTGATCATCATGTGTCAGACAGGCCCCATTTATTCAGTCATAGATTGTGATGAGATACATAAAAAGTCAATTACTGTGGTTCTCTACAAATTATCAGAGGTGGAGGCGGGGAAGGGAGTGTTAAGTGTAATGAAGAAAGAAAATGAGTCTCAAATGGCAAGAACTAAAAAGCATATCTTTAAAATAACAGTGAAAGTTATGATGTCAAAATAACAAGGAATCAAGCTATCACTTACTCTTGCTTCATTCTGCTGAAGTTTTTCCTCCATACTTAAGGCGGTGGGGGAGTCTAAAAGAGCGATCTACAATTTAAATCATAAGAGAGAAGCAATTAGTAAACAGCAATAACCTAGAGGAAGGATTGCTCCATGATACAGTAAATTACCAAAAACTGCCAAGTAAACTATTAAATACAGGTAAAAAGCATTGTTTCACACACCCTAAAAAGTGTCAACCACACCACTAAGTCTTTACTCCATGGGCTCTATATCTCATAATACGCAAAACCAAATGTAGGTAGGCTGGTAAACCTACTTTTGCAATACAAATCAGCAAACTGAGAAAAAGATAAATGTAATACAACTGGCATTTATTTTACCAAAATCTAGCATGATCTACATACCTAGATCCTAAAGGATTGATCCGTTTTGAAAATGCACGAAGTACAAAATTCAAAATGTAAAAAGCTTAAGTCTTGCTCAACCATTGGCTTCTGAAATGCATCCATCTGACACATGCAAAGAAAACTCATTTATTTGCATTGCTTGGTGATAGTCTATCTGTGGTATGGCTACACCACAATCTATTTATCCATTTCCTTATCCATGTTACAAAGATACAATGATTGACATAAGAATGATAAACACCAAAATCAGTTTAGAACTGGGAGGGACAAGCAGATAGAGACCCGAGAGGCCCGTGGAGCACAGAGGCAGGGCACAGAGCAGCTTTGACTGACAGGTAAGAAAGAGACAGAGCTCTTTCTGATTCCATAAGAAAAACAAAAGGGAGTCTTGCTCCCTCCCCTCCCACAGGCAAACACTTTTATCCAATTTGCTATGTACTCTTGCAATTATTCTCATCTTATACAAGCATGTTTTTGTTGTTTTTTAAACATAAACAACATGAACACTATTCTAAATATTGCCTTTTCACTAAACAACATATCTTAGGAGAAATTCAGTACAAATAAAACTGCTTCATTCTTTTGAAAATTCCAATTCCACTGCAGAGAGAGTGGAATTGTATGGATATTCTCTAATTTATGTCAGTGCTTCCTTCTAATGGAAGTGCAGCTTTTTCTAATCTGCTCTACCAGCAGCGCTACAATGACTATTCCTATACTAGCTGCCTACAGTATACATAGTTCTATCAACAGAATAATTTCCTAGGAGGGAATTTGTGAATCATCTATATGCATGATTTTTTTAATAGCTAAGTTGCCCTCCCCAGAGGCTGAGCATGTTTTTCATTACTATTTACTTCTCGATTTCTATTCAAAGAAATATAATACCCGTGAGGTGGTCTTACTAGGCGCAGTTAAACTTTCAGACTGACAAGACTACAGGGGCCACACTTGGCATCCGCCTACTCAGCAGAAAGCAGAGCTACACCAGGGCAGGACTGCGCGCTCTCCACAGTGGTCCTCACAGCTCTCCAGGAGTGTTCCCTCTGGCCCTCTTCAGGCGTGGCGATCCACACAGGCATTGGTGGGGCCCACCTTGGCTTAGAGTCCCATGCCCGTGGGAACCAGTATCTCTTACAATACTGTCACAGGCACATCCTTCGGGGTCCCCCCAGGGACACACCCCTTACAAGATTCACTGCACTCAGGGAAACCCAAAACTATGGCTTCACAGCAGCACATTTACAGCTTATACAGAATTCACCCTAATCCAGACGCAATTCACCAATCAGAGGATATTTTTATCATTAGAAATGTTGCTTGGTTATACAATTGACATCTCACTTTTATCCAGTTTATAGAGAATAAAACCAGCAAGTTAATGCATGATCAAATTCATCCTTAGTAGAAAAAATGGAGCTTTACTAACATATTATTAGTTTAATACATCACTGCACTTAGCATGTCACTTTACACACAGATGGTGCTCAATAAATATTTTTCACTGAAGAAATGCAAGTGGTAGGTGTTATAATGACCGCATCATTATATATGATTGCAATTCTCAAAACAGTTAGCACCCCCTTTTATGACACGGTTGATTTTAAAGACTCCACCGTTAGAACTTTTCATCTGTAATCAGAGATGAAACATTCCTAATACATCATCAGCTCAGTGGGCAATAACTGATTAAATACACTCAACCACCATAATTTTTGGAAAACTACTTTAAAGCATACATAAAGAAAGACCTATCTAAGTCCTTTTAAAAGAAAACTTTGGTAAAACTAAAACATTTGCAATTAAATTACTCTTCACAAGGTGTCCTTTTAGAGAAAAATGTTCAGAATTAATACTCAAAGTTTATGTGTTAGACCAAGAGTAATATTACATCAAAATTTCAGTAATATCAACTCCACTCACAACATGTACAAGTAATCTTGGCTCCAACCCTTGCCAATATAATGTGCAATCAAATGTTTTGATTTTTGCCCATATGAGGTGAAAAGGACATCTTGTTGATTTTTAAGAACACTGAGGTATAATTTGCATACAGTAAAATATATAGCTTGATAACTATGTATCTATGTGTCCATATACATATTCATTTTACTAGTCTTAATATTTGCACTTACTATAATTCAAATGACATTGATCATACTTTTATATGCTTACAGGCCATTTGAAACTTTTTCTATGAATTGTACTCACATTCTTTTCTCACTTTTCTGACAAGTCGTAATATTTTTCTTATTTTTAATACCATTTCTCAAAATAAGAAAAGCAGTCTTTTGTTACATGAGTTGGCAATCTTTTCTGTGGTTTGTATTGATTTTCATTATGCAATGTATATATGCTGTCTTCACTTATTTTTGTATATGCAAGCTCTCATAAAATGAGAAAGAGGAGTTCAAGTTCCTTGTGAAAAATATGTGTACGGCTCGTCTCCTGCTACTTCCTGAAGTTTTTTCAGCTTGTTTTCAATATTATTTTTAATTTTATTTTTCAATTAGAGTTTATATTCAATATTGTTTTGTATTAGTTTTAGGTGTACAGCATAATAGTTAGACAATCTATAGAGCGATCCCCCCTGATATTTCTAGCACTCACCTGGCACCGAACACAGTTATTACAATATTACTGACTATATTCCCTAGGCTCTACTTCATATCCCCAGGACCCTTTGTAACTACCAATGTGTAGCTGTTAATCCCTTCACCTTTTTCATCCATCCCTCCCAACACCCTCTTCGCTGGCAACCATCAGTTTGTTCTCTATATCTATGAGTTTGTTTCTGTTTCGATTGTTTATATTGCTCTTTACATTCCACATAAACATGAAATCATATGTTATTTTCCTTTCTCTGACTTATTTCACTTAGCATAATACCTATCGGTCCATCCATATTGTCACAAATGATAAGTACTCATTCTTTTTTATAGCCATGCAATATTCCATTGTATTCATGTACCAGAACTTTTGTATCCACTCATCTATTGTGTTGCTTCCATATATTGGCTACTGTAAATAACTCTGCAACAAAAACATAGGGTGCATGTATCTAGTTTCCTTGTATTAGTGTCTCTAGTTTCCTTGTATATATATCCAGAAGTGGAACTGCTGGGGCATAAGGCCATTCCATTTTTAAATCTTTGAAGAACCTCCATTCTATCTTCCACAGTAGCTAAACCAATCTGCATTCTCATCAACCCTTACTGTTACCAACGCTTGCTGGTTGTCGATTTGTTGACGATGGCCATTCTAACAGGTGTGAGGTAGTATCTCATTGTGGTTTTAATCTGAATTTCTCAGATAATTAGTGACTTTGAGCACTTTCATAGGTCTATTGGCCACCTCCAAGTCCTCTCTGGAGAAACATCTATTTCCTGCAGTTCGGCTGTTCTTTACCTTTTTTGAAAGCTGGCATTGTATTTGATTTTTATTAGGAATTGCACTCTTTGTTGTGATAAAGTGCTTATCTTAGGCTCAAATAAATTTTCGCACTGCTTTCTTTCCCTTTGAATTAGCAGGCAGACTTGTGCCTATCCTTACCAACATCGTATCACTGAGCTTTCTTGTGTGGCCCTCTCTCAGAGTTGTCTAGTTGTCTACCTTAAAAGTTTACACATGGTGATGTTTCTATTATCTATCTATTATTTAAAGTTTATCTGTCACTCAAGCTACAAAAATGAGGAATTCATCCTGCTTCCATGCTCTCTCATTGTGGTCTTCGCTTCCTGACTTTTGTTGCTCATTTCCTTTCCATATTGTTTAATTTTCTTACTACCTCCAGATACAGTCCAGGGAAAAGAGTTAAAGAGACATTTTCTGTCTGCCAAATTCAAAGCAGAAGTCTGAAAATATGTTTTAAATGTAATAAAAGAGAACACCTGAAAAGACTAGATATCCAGCCCTAGCAGGTGTGGCTCAGCCGATTGGAGCATCATCCCACAGACAGAAAGGTTTCCAGTTCAATTCCCAGTCAGGGCATGTACCCAGGTTGTGGGTTTGATCCCTGGTTAGGGCACAAGAGAGAGGCAATCAACTGATGTCTGTCTGTCTGTCTCTCTCTCTCTAAAAGCAACCAAAAAATGTCCTCAGGTAAGGATAAAAAAAAAAGACATGATATCCCAATGCTCGATTTTGTTAATCGTCTGAGAAGTACAAAGTAAATCATTCAGTGATACCACTTATTCATCCATCAGAATAGTCACAGTGAAAAGTGTTGACAAAGACCTACAGGGACTACAACTGGCCCTTTCATTTATTGATGGTGGAGGATAAATTGGTATAACCACTTTTAAAAATTGTTTGGCAGTATCTACTGAAACTGGACATATGTACACCTTCTAACCCACCAATTCCCCTTTTATGTATAAACCTAACAGAAATGCATTTGCAAGCTCACTAAAAGAGAGAAGAAAGTCCACAGCAGCACTAATAGCACCAGAAAAGAAACTCCCAAATGCCCATCAAAAAAGAACAAATGAGGCCCGGCTGGTTTAGCTCAGTGGATTGAGCGCGGGCTGGGTACCAAAAGGTCCTGGTTCGATTCCCAGTCGGGGCACATGCCTGGGTTGCAGGCCAGGTCCCCAGTGAGGGCCATGTGAGAGGCAACCATAAATTGCTCTTTCTCCCTCCCTTCTCCTCTCTCTAAAAATAAATAAAGTCTTTAAAAAAAAAAGAACAAATGAGTTGGGACACAATATAGAGATGAAAATAAACAGGTTTGCAACTAAATGCACCAACACAGATGAATCTCACAAATACAACATTGAGTGAAAGAAGTGAGGTCAAAAGAGTATATACTGAATGATTCTATTTAGATAAAGAACAAAAATAGGCAAAACTAAAAACTAATGTATGCCTTTAGAGGTCAGGATAGTGGTTATCCTTAACGAGAAGGGTGGGTAGTACCTGGAAAGGAACATTTTGGGGGACTTCTGGGGTTCTAGTAATGGTCTGTTTTCAGATGTGTTTGTAATTTAGATGGGCGAATTCATCTTGTGAAAATTCACTGATTTGTATATTTATATAATTTTTGTGCATATGTAATATTTCAGTAGAGTTCGTAAATATATAAACTACAAATATCTATATCTATTATCCATGTAGAGAAGCAAATCCAATACATGTCAAAATATTTTGTTTTAATTAAATTGTACTTTTGAAACTCCGTGCCCATGATATTCTGCATTGGCAAATTAATAAAATTATTAAAAGTAGGAGCTGATTTTTATTTAGCTGTACCAAAATAACCCTAGAAATAGAACTTTGACTTGAGTAACATTCTCAATGAATCATGGCAGCATTTGGAATAAAAGACTGTGGAAATAGATCAATGTCATCAGAAAAATTTAAACAGAAGTTTTTAATGGGCACTTAAGAACACCTGCTTATTTTATTGAGCATCACAAATTTAATTGAGAATAAGCCTGTATTCTCTCACAATTCATAGTTTCATAATGTGATAAATTATTTTAAGTTGTATTCCCATTTTTATTGTAATGTATTAAATTTATCAAAGAATTTTATCTTCAGTGTGTTCTAAAATAGACTTAACTATCTTTTCCATCCTCAACCCACAAACTACAGCAGCAGAAATACTCCTTTAAACACAACAGTAGTCTTTGGTCAGGAAAGAAACAAAAGACCACAAAGTAGAAGGCAACTGGCATGCACAATACCTCAGAAGACATTTTTTGAGAGAATTTGTAAAAGTTTCAGTAAATGAGAGGTTCTTCTGTCGTGTGATAAGGCTCCTTTCAAAAATTTCCTCAGTTTAATTTAAAAAGCTGATCTTTATTTTCCTTCATTCTCTTAATTTAGTAAAACATTAAATAAAGAAAATGCACAAGAATTTTCCAAATACTTTCCTTCACATATAGCAATTTGGGTGATCCCATAAAATCATGCTTACATGCTTACTTCAAATAAATAATGTTTTAAAAACACTGAAAGAGAGATCCCAATAGCAAGGTATATCAATAAAAATGACTATTGGAATTCATGTCATAAGTTACATAAGCCTGATATCATCACATATAGCTAACCTATTCATTCTGACCACTTACTTTCACACACAGGAAAGCTTCTCATCAAAAAGTAAAATGGAGCCCTGGCCAGGTGGCTTAGTTGGTTGGAGCGTCGTCCCATACATCAGAAGGCTGTGGGTTCAATCCCTGGTCAAGGCACATATCTAACCTGCAGGTTCAATCCTCAGTCAGGACACATACAGAAGGCTCAATGTCTGTCTGTCTGTTCTCTCTCTCTCCCCCACTCAACCTTGTCATTCTCTCCTTCTCCCTTCCTCCCTCCCTCCCTTCTTCTCTCTCTAAAATCAATAAGCATGTCCTCGGATGAGGATTAAAAAAAATTCTTTTTAAGTAAAATGGATGTGGGCATATCTTTAAGTGCAATGAGCAATTCCTATGCAACTGCTATCCACCATCTTATGGGAAAGAACTGCCGGTTGTATTTCAAGACACAGGACATTCAGTGAGATTCTCATCCTGTCAATACTTTCCTAGGTTGAACCACTCATGGGATGTCAAGAGCTTCACGGGCCACATATTCCTAGATAGAAAGCAGCTCCAGAGAGACAGAGCACTTTGCATTCAAAGAAAACTAATTTTTTAATGATACAATTAAGATATCTATTGATAGGTTAAGAAAATGGAAAGAAATGTATCTTTGTTCATTTCTAACTCCAATTGATCTCAAACACTTTGAAAAGCTATCTTTGATTTTCTTCTAAGAGTGACCTTTCATTACAAGAGTATCTAAGCCTCTAAGAAGCTAACTTGCACTATTCATCAAGAATGTAGCTCTGTATGTTTGCGAAGCAGATTACAAGGAAGTTTACTGTGAGAAACACAAAAGGACAAGTCTCCTTCACTAGAATCCTAAAAGGAACTGAAGTGAAGCTGTTTCAACAATCAAGCAAGGCTCTGGGAACATCGTCTCAACCAGACCACAAATATGTCGCACATGTCACTATATCACCATAACTACCACCTCTGTAATAGGCGATACAAAATAAAAAGCTCAGCCCAGCTGGTGTGGCTCAGTGGACTGAGTGCCAGCCTGCGAACCAAAGAGTTGCTGGTTCCATTCCCAGTCAGGGCACATGCCTGGATTGTTGGCCAGGTCCCCAGTAGGGGGCACGCAACAGGCAACCACACATCGACGTCGCCCTCTCTCCCTCCTTTCCCCCTCTTTAAAAATAAATAAATATATTTTTTTTAAATTTTAAAAAATAACAGGCACTCCATCTCTGTCAGACACAATAATAGCATGGAGTCCTTCAACACTTGAGAACTTTTTATACAGGAATTGCTTTAGGACATCTGTCATGATGAACCCTTTTCTCACGTAGATTCAAGAGCCATGCCTGGCAAAGGGGCTCCAGCTACTGGGCTTTCGGGGCTGCCCGGTTCTCTGCAGAGCAGGGTTCGAGGTTGACTGCTGTCACTTCAGGGACAGCTTCAAAAACAACTCCCTCAGAAAGCTGCCATCTTAGTAAAAGTAATAAAATCAATACAAGCACTAACTTTCATTTGTATATATTATTTTGCAGTATAGACTAATTGATTTGATTCTCCTCAGAGGGTGCTGCTGTTTAATGAAAATGATAGCTGATGGTTTTTCCCCCACTCTGCTTTCTATAATCAATCAGTGTTTTAATGTTTGTGTTTTCTTTACAAAATTTAGGTGTAATTCATTATTGAACTGTTTCCAATATTGATATGTATGTAAACATGATACTACAACCATTTTTTCAATACATAAGTATAAATAAAATAGTATTTTTAAAAGCAAAAAAAAAATTAAAAAAATAAAAGCTCAGAAAGGTATTCAAAGCCGTCTTTCCTTCTGTTAAAATACACTTTCAAATCATCACATGCACAAATAAAATTTTAAATATAACTCCAACCATCTAAACTTCCTTCTGCTAATGGAGATTATGCTGCTAATCCTATTGCATGCTAAATTTCCATCCATAATTGATAACTATTAGATAGTTAATCATTTCAAATTTAGTGGATAAAATCTTACACATGGAGCACATGAAAATGTAAAGGCCAATAAGAGAGTGGTATAGAAGAGACCAGCTAACTCATTCAGGCTTTACTTAGCACTTATTTACTCAAATCAATACAATAAGTGAGATAATTGTCTCATTAAGATCTAGAAATACATGCCATTACTACTCAAAGAAAATTATCCACAACCCTCAGAAAAACCCAACCTGATTCCCTTGAGCAAGCAGCGTTTTCAGTCTGGCGATTTCAGCTCGCAGCTCACGGATGAGTTTGACGTTGGCGTCCTCATTAATGGTAGGCTTGTTGATGATATTTTTGGCTCTATTTGCATAGCGAAGAGTACTTAGGGTTTCTCCGTAATTGACATCAGCAGGTGAAATGGCTGTGAAGAATGAATTCAAAAAATAATTTACCCAGCACTCCGTGTTTCATTTAACACAAAGTTGGTTTGCAATTTAAAAGTCAGATCAACCCCAGGTCATTGGATAGACTAAATATTCATTGCCACAGTAATGAATGTTAAAAATTATCTAAGATTTATAGGAAACGTGCTCACTATACTAAATTAAATGTCATTTTGCTCACCTTAAGTGTAGATTCAGCCATCTAAACAACTCTAAAATAAGATATGAGATACTCATTGTAGTTTAGGGAGCTTTCTCTGTTAAAAATATAGGAGGAAGAGGAATTCAAGATTCCAGTAGTCCCCCTTACCCACAGGGTATGTGTTCAAGCCCCACAGTGGATGCCTGAAAGCAAAGCAGTGATAGTTTCAAACCCCAATCAACTCCTTCAGCTCTGTTGGAGACATGGCAGCAGCTTCTTCATATGCAGACACAGCCTCTTCAGTCATTTGTATAGATTTTAGTCCAAACCTATTCCTGAATCTATGTAACCATCCTGTACTTGAAGTAAATAGCTGGTGTCACTCGTTTCAGGGGAAATTTTGCTGAAGTCTGTATATGGACTCAATGCTTTCTGGTGTGACATGTTCCCATTGATTGAAACACATTTTTCTGTTCATGTCTTCCAGCCACAACTGTAATTCCTTTTCCATCTTAACTACGTACTTATCACACATAGTGGTCATAATGTTTGTAATTTGAGTGCAAAAGCAAAAGTAGCATGGATTTCTTTTTTCTTTCTTCACAATTTCATGAACACAAGGAATATCCATTCTTATTGTAGACATCAGCAACCTCAGCATACAATTTATTTTTCTTATTGAGAACTTTCACCTTTTCACTTAAAAGAAGTACTTTATAAAGTCTACCTGGTATGCCCAAATTACCAGCCTCAGTACACCTGCACTTGGGGCATCACTAAGTAAAATAAGGGTTACTTGAACACAAGCATTGTGATACCAGGGCAGCTGATCTGGTCACCAAGATGGCTATTTAGTGACTAGCAGGTGGGGAGCATGGAGCTGCTGGACAAAGGCATGATTCACACCTTGGGTGAGACTGAGTGGGATGGCGGTAGATTTAGTCACACTGCTCAGAACAGTGTGCAATTTAAAGTCTACAAATTGTTTATTTCTGGAGTTTTTCATTTAATATATTCAGACCAAAGTTGACCACAAGTAACTGAAAACACAGAGAGCAAAACTGGATTATGAGGGACTACTATATTTCTACTTCTCAATATTAAGTAGAAATTAAATTTTTTTAAAGTTCTGGAAAAATTCAGAGCATGAAAATTTTGAAAAGAGTCAGGGTACCAGTTCATTCTTTTCCTCATAAAGCTGTGGTTAATTACATCCCCACCATCACCACAAACTTCAGGACTTACTTAGGTTGCTCCACACCTGCATCCGTGTTACATACCCCAGGAGAGATCCCTCACGGAGTTAATACAGGGCGTGGAGACGGGGGAAGGGAAAAGGAGAGCGGGGGAAGGAAAGTAGGGTTAGGACGGAAACAGTTCTTGATTTCTCCTCAAATAGTTATCTTCTCTTTGTACATTTTTCTCTATTCTGCTTCTTTCAGTTAATTAGCGAAGATATAGAAGTATATTACTGTTACTATTTGTTATATTTATTGGGTCTTTTCTCTCTCAATTCTTAATGTTAAATTCCACATTCACTGCTTTATAATAAAAGAAAGAGTTGAGTTATTTTTACTTTATGTTCCTATAATGATTTTTATCCTACGAGTTAGTGAAGTTAAAAGTTTCTACCTCATATTTTAAGAAGAGAAAAGCTGAGACTCATTCTGCATGAATCCCAGCTTGCATAACCATGAACATGGCAAGTTTATGGACCTAGTAAGAGGAAAGAAGGGTAATATGATACTGTGGACTAGAATAGTAAGTGGTAAGTGGTTTTGTTCATGATGGAAAAACTGTTATTTTTTTAACATATAAAGATGCTATTCCCTGCCCTGGCTGGTGTGGCTCAGTGGATTAATTAAGCACTGAACTGCAAACCGAAAGGTCACCAGTTCAATTTCCAGTCAGGGCACATGCCTGGATTGCAGGCCAGGTCCCCTGCTGGGGGTGTTTGAGAGGCAACCAGTCAATATGTCTCTCCAACACTGATGCTTCTTTCCCTCTGTTTCTCCCTTTCTTCCCCTCTTTAAAAGTAAATAAATAAAACCTTTTAAAAAAAAAGATGCTATTTCCTAATGAGACTCTTTAAATGTAAGTGTTTGCAATTAATTCACATGAAACACTATGTTGAAGAAAAGAACTTAAAATTCTTACTGGCAATCATGATAGTTTTAGAGTTTCCTCCAAGGCTATCTTTCAACAACCAAGTCAAAACAGAATCCCTGTAAGGCACAAAAACTTGCTTCTTCTTTACAAAAGGGTTTGCTGCATCCTGAGATAAATCAGCTGCAGAGAAGAAAAAAAGACAATTATTAAAGTTCTTTTCTTCTCATTTGACTTCAGAAAACCTCAAGGATATAACCTCAGTCTGTAACACAAACATAACTGCTTTGTGGTATTATGACCACAAAGGACCACAGGACCAAAGAATGAGAGGGGACAGGAGACAAATATAACCTACCTAAGGCAGAAATGACATTCCCCAGAGTCACGAGGGACTTGTTAATATTGCCCCCTTCCTTCAGTCTAACCCCGGTGGCACCGGTGGCATCGGCACGCTCGCTTCCAGCAAGATCGACTAAGTGGATCTTACTCACGGTTTCACATGGCATTTCAGAATCAAATTTTGCCTATAGCAAAACATAAAAGGAAAATTGAAGAGATATACACAGCTCTGATGTTGTTTATGATACAAATTCTAATTATTTTGCACTCCTCATTATGATCTCTCAGCATGGGATTATTTTTTAATTTGGTTGTTTCATTGGCTTTCTCGCTGATTATAAAAATTTCCAAAATTAAACTGAATACATATGTGGTTCTTAAACTTTCTGAAGAACTACTCCATTATTCAGATCATTCAGTGTTTCTCCACAGAGGCTCACTGAGTCTGAATACAGCAGAATAGAAACCTGAGGGGCACTCAACAAAGGAAAATGTAAGGAAACAAGTAGTTAGTTTTGTTTTCATCTAGAATCTTCAGCATTTGAAGCACAATGGCTCCCCAAAATATGATAAATGTAGACAATTACGTAAAAGATCATTTGACCATTATCTGATGTTAAAATATGTTTCACAAACTATAAAAAAGTAACAATCTTAAATACTGTATTTCTTGATTTTGAATTCTACCGAAAATTCTTTCCCAAAGACTTTTAACCTTCATTTTACAGTCAGAACCAAAATACCAAAAGGAAATTACCATGTTTTGACAGAAATGTAAGCCCCTTAGAAATTAGGAATGGCTATATCCCACTCACATTAACTAGAAAGGAGAAAAACCAGCAGAGTAAATCAAAAGCAAAGGTCTCACAAAAGGTAAAGATGGGGAGAATTTATCGATTGACCTTAGAGAATTTTTTTGTTTTTTGTTTTTTTGCTCTCTGATCCCCTCATTAAGAAAATGTAACCTTTTTCTATGTGATATGTTCAATGGTTTATATAAGCCAGGACATCCCCAAACTCCTAACATATTATTAAGCCATGCGAGGACCCTACATTTTTGCATTCATCTGTCCCACTAGCCTAAGTATTAAAATATTTACCTTCAATAATTTCCAGATATGCAAAATATCCTCACCCCTTGATTAGAATTATTCTTGTATTAGTACTTAAAGATGTTCATTGTCCTTTAATATCATTCCAATAATCACAATCAACACTGCGGAGTGAGTTCCATGGAGCGATAATCCACCGCAACCAATCACTTACCTTGGCCTCCAGCTGTTCTGACTTACAATCCCTTTCTCCCACAGAGCTTGCAACACTGAAAACTTTTGCTTAATTAAGCACAAAGCAAGATTTTTTATGTCCTGAACAGGGCAGAGGCCTGCTAAACATTTCTTAAGAGTACACATCAGCATATTTCAAATTACCGTGATTGTAACCACAGAGAAACTCAGCACAGAGCACATGTTCAACTCTCATTAACAAGAAAATGACAGTCAGTCACCTTTGCCTGCTGCTGCTCCTGGGTCAGCAAGGATGGGTCCTCAGCTGGAGCTAATCAGCAAGTAGAGACCTCAGGGATGGAGCCAGCCATTCCCCGACTCCGCCCTTACCTGAGTGAACTTGATGGTGAAGATTGCATGAGACCTACTACTGACGTCATTCATCCCAGTCGCTGCAGTGGTACGATTGATGTTTCCTGCGTCCATAAGTTCTTCTACATCACCATAATTCTGTACTAAGTGTTTGGACAAATCTGAAAAAAAAAAAAAAAAGAAGGGGTGAGGAAATCTTCCTAATATATAGTAAATGGAATAAAAAACTTACCTCTATGAAATAATACATGGCTGGACAAAGATCTTATGTGTTCCTACAGAGGTGTAGTTAATAACTCACTCGGAGGCTGGGCCTCCTGGGGTCAGATCCCAGCTCTGCTGCTTACCAGGTCGCAGAGCCCACCACACCTCGGTCATCTCGACTGAATAATGCACGCCCAACACGGGGATAAATGTTCGCCATTATCATCAGCCTCGTTAGCTTTAGTCATAGCACACAGAAGGAAAATGTAAACGCTGACTTCAGGCAACACGCAAAAGCGTTTTTTAAATCATCTTTAAAAACTTTTTATTCATTTTCTTGGGAACATTCATATAGTTCCAAAATCAAATACTACAAAACATGTAAAAAGTGCCCCCCTCCCCCTATCCTACCACCCACTCCCCCCATCCCCTTCTGTCAGGCAACCCAATGTCACCAGTTCCTCCATACCCTTCTAGAAAGAACCTGCACATATACAAAAAATTATGTACGTTAAAAAAATCTTTTATCCTTTCACACAAATGGCAGCATACCAAAAACAGTTTTACATCCTCCTTTTTTCTGTATAATAATGATTTAAGAATATTCTGTACCAGTTTAGGTGATTCCTCATTCATTTTTATGGCTGCAGAGCATTCAACTGTCTGAATACGCCATAACCAATTTAACCAGCCGCCTATTGAGATTATAGAGGTTGTATACATTTTGCTTCCAATTACAAGTAACACTGCTACAAATAATATTGCACATAGGTCTTTTCAAACGTGTGTAAATATTTATGCAGAATAAATTCTTAAGAGGTGGAATAGCCTGATCAAAGCACATTTGAAATTTTGAGAGAGAATGCAAAAACTGTACTCCATAGAGGGCAATTAGGACCCAGCAGCAGCAATATATAAGATGGCCTATCTCCTCCACTGTCCTGTCAGGCTTACTTACATATGCCAGAGATAGATAACAAATGTAATCTTAAAGAATTTTTATTTTGCTTTTCTCTATGAGTGAGGCTGAGCATTTTTCCTCCATTTAAAAAGCATCCATATTTCTATTTCTATGAACAGTCTATTGACATCCTTTGTTCATTTCTCTACAAGTTATTGGACCTGTCCTGATTGATTTATAGGGGCTCTTTATACACAGTAAGAAAATTAGTCCTTTGTCTGAAACTTGAATGGAAAGTATTTTCCCCATTTTATAAGTTGTCTTTTTACTTTGCTTATGGTATTTCTGCCAAGTGTAAAGTTTTATTTTTTTACCACGTCAAATTTAACACATTTATTTCATGGTTTCTGGGTTTTAAGTCAAATTTCTTAAGCTTTCCCTTCTCTAAACTTCTGGAAATAAGTAACTTAATAATGCATGTTCCCCCAATGTTTGAATAGCAAATTTATTAGAAACTACATCTGCATGTGTATCTACATCAGATTCTGGATGTTTTACCCAGTTTGATTATTCTGTCTCTTCATAAACCAGCATTATAATATGATTAACATCTGATAAGACAATTAAAGGGAAAACATGAAAGCACAGTTAGGCTAAATCTATTAACAATAATAGCTGTTACAAACTCCATGAAAGAAATACAAAATCACACACCTTACTTAGGGCATAAAAGGCAAAAGTTCAATTGGCAATTTAATAAAATGCAGAATGGTGCCCCTGATATCTGCAGCTAAAAAGAATAACCATAACAGGAACATCTTTCAACCCACAACCAGTTCTCAGTCTTGCCTCCAAAGAGACACACACAAAAGACAATCACACAAAAGCACATTCATGTGTATGATTCCTACAAGCCAGCCATTACTTCGCTGCCTTATTCAAAATAAGTGAGGATAGCTTTTTTATAAAAAGAGCCTTAAGTCCAGCCTCTTTTTAAACTAATTAGCACGAGCCATCCCATCACCCACCTATACTTGTGACATTCCACACAACTAACGATAACACAGCTAACTGAAAACAAATGCGAAGAACCATAGCACAGGCTGCTCTGCAAATGACCTTCTCAAAAGGCAAGTCACCTCAGAATCTCATGGTCATATGTTACCATTAGTGTGAGTAAAAATCTACAGCAGAAATGCAATGCCATTTAAAAGGATAGGTTATAAGGCTGCTTATCTTGCCTGAGAACACTGGCAAACAAATTACCAGAGAGTTCTTAAAGCCAGAGGAAATCTACAGGCAAGCCCCAGAAAATGAGTGAATGCACAGTGAAGTATGAATTCATTAAATAAACACTGAAGAGGTAAACATGGATCATCTCCTCACACAATCATAGCAAAAATTACAACTAAACTACAAAACAACTATCACCCAGAATCATCAGAAAATTGAGTTGTATGGAAGTCCAACAACCAAGGAATTAAAGAAGTCACATTCATCCAGACCAGTAGGAAGGATGGAGATATGCAGAGACAATGTACGGGCAATCCCACACCCACATGTGGTGGATAAAAATCAGGAAGGATACCTCAGGAGTGAGGGTTCACAGCCCCACACCAGACCACCCAGCCCAGGGTTCCAGTGCCAGGAAGATAAGTCCCCATTACTTCCGGCTCTAAAAGCCATTAGGGGATGGAGCGGCAGAAGAAATTGCACGATTCTCTGGTGTCTCCTCTTAAAGGTCCCACAACGGACTTAGGACTTTTATAGAATAAATCCCTCTGGGCTCTTGCACTGGGGCAGCAGCTGGAAGGGCACCCGTGGCATACAGGGAGAAACTGAAGTGTCTGGCATCAGGGCGAGTGCCAGGGTGCAGCTTCCTCCTGGACAAAACTGCAGAGGCCAGGCAGCAGCATTGTTCCCTTTCTGAGCCCTCCTCCACTCAGAGCCACGGAGCACTGACACCATATCTGAGACTCCATCCACATGGTTCACACAGGTTGCCCCACCCTGGCGATTACCTAAGGCTACACCCCATCCAACTTAACAGCACACTTCCCTATAATAGGCCATACTACTAAGACGGCAGCTCTACCTAACACATAGAAACAAACACAGGGAGGCTATCAAAATGAGGAGGCAAAGAAACATGGCCCAGATGAAAAAACAGATCAAACTCCAGAAAAAGAACTAAACAAAATGGAGATAAGCAATCTATCAGATGCAGAGTTCAAAACACTGGTTATTAGGATGCTCAAGAAACTCATTGGGTACTTCAACATCATAAAAAAGACCCAGGCAGAAATTAAGGTTACATACACTAAGGGAAATAAAGAAAAATTTACAGAGAACCAACAGTGCAGTGGATGAAGCCAAGAATCAAATCAACAAGTCTGAACATAAGGAGGAAAAAGACATTGAACCAGAAGAGCAAGAAGAAAAAAGAATCCAAAAACACAAGGACAGGCTATGGAGCCTCTGGGAAAACTTCAAGCATACCAACAACCTAATCAAAGGAGTGCCAGAAGGAAAAGAAAAAGAGCAAGAAATTGGAAACATATTAAAAAAAATAATAATGAAAGAAAACTTCCCTATTTGGAGAAGGATATATATAGGCATGCAAGTCCAGGAACAAGATGGAGACAAAGAGGACCACACCAAGACACATCATAATTAAAATGCTAAAGGTTAAAGATACAGAGAGAATCTTAAGCAGCAAGAGAAAAGCAGAGAGTTAATACAAAGGAGTTCCCCTAAGACTGTCAGCTGATTTCTCAAAGGAAACTTTTCAGGCAAGTGAGTTGCAAGAAGTATTCAAAGTGATGCAAATCAAGAACCTACAACCTAGATTACTCTCTCCAGCAAAGTTATAGTTTAGAATGGAAGGGCAGACAAAGTGCTTCCCAGATCAGGTCAAGCGGAAGGAGTTCATCATCACCAAGCCCTTATTATATGAAATGTTAAAGGAACTTATTTAGAAAAAGAAGATGGCAACTATGAACATTAAAATGGCAACAAATTCACAACTATCAACAACTGAATCTAAAAAACAAACTAAGCAAACAAGCAGAACTGAAACACAATCATAGATATGGAGATCATTTGGAGAATTGTCCATTGGGAAGGGGGAGGGGAAGAATGGGGGAAAAGGTGCAGGGATTAAGAAGTACAAATTGGTAGGTAAAGAATAGACAGGGAGATGATAGGAACTGAAGTAGCCAAATAACTTATACACACGACCCATGAAACTGCCGGAGGGAATGCGGACCACTGCGTGGAGGGGGCAAAGGGGAAAAACTGGGACAACTGTATTAGCACAATCAATAAAATATATTTTTAAAAAAAACATTGTGTAGCAACAGACATCATTTTTACAATAATAAACTGTCAAAAATTAAAAAAATTAAAGTCTCACTATTATCCTTTTTTTTCCCCTCATAACTATTAGTTTTGCACAAATTCCCAATGAGAATAGGGCTTCAAAATATTCACTCTTACCCTCAACATAAGGTCCTTCTTTTGGATGCTCACGGACTCTTAAATTGAAGGTTTTGGATGACTTCCGCCTAAGTAGATCTCGCACACGTTCATTATAAATTTCTAAGTAGCTAAAAATTTTAAATAGAATTGAATTCAGAGAAATGATTTTAGATGTTAAAAATAACAATAAGAACAGCAACATGCATTTATGGTTGGTAACTATGCATCAAGTACTTTGCTAAGCACTCTACATGGAATATTTCACTTAACACTGACCATGACCCAAAGGTAAGTGCTACAATAATCCCTACTTTACAGGTCAGGTGATGGAGGATTAGGGTGAGTTAAACAACCTGTCCCAGGCCATACAGCTACCAAGAGGTCAAACAGCCATGAGAACTCTTAATTGCTTCATCTGTCCTCAAACCCCTGAAGAAATGGGCTCCCAGAAATATTTAATTTCAAGGAGGAAAAAACACCGCAACCATCCAGATTTATTTAAAAATTAGATTTATAATGATGCTACCAACATAAAGAAAAACAAACCTTATTCAGCTAAAAGAATAAGGTAAGTGAACTGGGTACACACTTAAAAGTCAAATGCTCACTCCATTTCAGCAAAATATCCAAAACTAGTGTTTCTGACCAACCTGTGTTATTTCCACCAGCCTCCCAAATCCTACTTCAAATTGTACCCAAGAAAGTCATCGAAAATAAATGTTTTTAAAGTTTTATGTCCAAATACCACAGTTCAGGAAGGTTCCCTTCAGAAACCCAAAGGCATTCTGCCCTCCCGGCACCTACAAGCCAAGCTCACACTCCCTCCGGCCAGGGGCCCTACCTGACTTCAGCTCGAAAAGATGCTTCATCCCATCTGGTGGTTTCATTTATCTGACTGAAGAGCCCTTCACATATCCGAGGTATTAAGCCAGAATCGCCCTGCAGTGGGAAAGAGGAACGGCAACAGCTGTCACTTGAAACAAAAGCAACTGCTGACCGAACAGGTAGTTTGCTGGAGGGGCCTGCAGGCCAATCCCAAGCCTACCACCCAGCACCCGACACACATCACTTACCACTCCAGAACTGCCTCCTACTCTCTCAAACAACAGGATTGAGCTTCTAATCTCTACACACTGAAATTATGGTAATATATGGTTATCAGCTGCTAATCAGCTAAATCATGGCTTGAAAACATAAGAAAACTTATTCCCTAACTTTCAAACAAGATAATCTACAGCTATAGAATAAATGTTAAAAATCTGATCTAGTCAAATGACCAGAGAAGGTGAAATGTACACTGGACAGAAAAGAAACACCAAGGAAACCTTAGTAAATCCTCAAAATAGCTAATAATTATCTTAAAACGTAGGAGATAGGACCACACTAAAACATGTAGGGTATCCCTCCTTGGATGCACTAATCCCTACCCTGGCCTTCCTGGACAGGAAGTGCTTTATATGTTACGTTACTTATACAACATGGAACAATAAACAATTCTCGTGTTCCAGTCAGCATTAACAAGCTGATGGACGTCAGAACGATACAAGAGAGGAGGCAAAATGTTGGTAGGGAACTGAGACTTCAAAGCTTCAGCCTTTTCCTCTAAAGTCCGTCCTCATGTTCACTCACTCCCACACCCAAGAATTAAAGAAATACCATCACAGCTTTAACAGATTTTGATCTTTATACCATTGACTATGTACCAATTCTTATCAAGGAAGAATACGCCTTTCACCATGTATTTTGTTATTTAAAATTTTTTTTTTCTAAATTCACAAATAGTACTCAACTGTAAGGTCAAAGAAAAGAGCTATAATTTATGAGTGCTTTATACATGTACAACTTAGAAAAAACAGCTCAAGAGTAATCTAACTTTCAGATAAGCTTGTTGTTTTTCCCCCAAAGGCACAGTAAGACAGTAGGAAGAGAAATGTAATGATAAAAGGAAATGCATCTGTTTGCTCTTTCCCATTTATTCTTCCCCACTTTTCAGCACGGAGGACTCTCCCGCACAGCATCTTTCTACTCATCACATCAAGGAACGGCCTAGAGTTAGAAGCCGGACACGCACGGAAATGCTTTCATCTGGAGTAACCAGGCCTCCTTTACGGTGCTTGTGCCACCGAGCACTTAGCACTGAAGGCCCACCGCGCTCGCCAGCAGGAAGCTTGCAACCTGCTGCCGCTATTTCCATCCAGAACATGCCACAGGCCTGAGAATCAGCGGACAGGCTTCACCACAACCTAAAAGAAGTAAAACACCCAGCCCCATCTAGATCTGGAGAATGTGTAGATAGGAGAGAAAGTTCTGGCAAAAATGCCTAGCTCTTAATCCTCATACTTGGGGGCGCATATAACCTAAAGGTCTGTTAATTTATACAGCATAACTACTAAACTCTACATCCTATGTTTATAGCCATATACACGCTATACAAATTGTAAAATTCTAACCCTTTTTATGTATTTGTTGGATTTCTGTAGTACATTTCTACCAAAGAGTTAGTAGATTTTTTTTACATTTTTCTTGGGGAAAACTGTTTTGAATAATTTTAAATTGAAGAGAGTTCAGTAATTTTATCCAAACCGTTGTGCTGGCAGAAAAGAAGAATAAATTACTTGAGTGCCCAGCATACATTTTGGATAAGATTATAGAGCCTTTAAAAATGGAAAATGAACTGAGACTTGCATCCATTATTCAGGCTTATAAACTTAAAACTGTTTCTAATTTAAAATCTCTCAAAGGAAATCTAGTCCAGCTTATTACTGAATTCTATCTTACTGCTAAAGAATGATCAGAACATGAAAAGCAAGTTGGTACAGAAAAGCAGATAACGGAGATAATTTTATCAGTTCAAAGAGAGATAATGAAAAATTTTCTTCCCATGGTATATAAACAACATACAGAATTTCCCATCATAGTATAAGACTTTCCCGATCCAGTCTGTCCATATGCAAAGACACAAGCATTGTAACCTTCAAATGCAGACTTCACAACATCTGTCCCAAGGGTTTTGAAAACCTGAAAGTCAAAAAGAAAAAAAAGATACAATTACCATGGCTTTAAATAAAAGTATTGACAATATCTTGAATGCTACTTTGATCTCGTAAGGATTACACTACATTAATAAATCACTGCAGAACCATTAACAACAGCATATGTGTGATTTGTATAAATATACATACATATATATATATATAATCACAGGCTTATAAAAAGGAAACTTTTTTTAAAGATTTTATTTATTTATTTTAGAGAGAGGGGAAGGGAGGGAGACAGAGAGGGAGAGAAACAGCAATGTGTGGTTGCCTCTCACATGGCCCTCACTGGGGACCTGGCCTGCAACCCAGGCATGTGCCCTGACTGGGAATCGAACTGGGACCCTTTGGTTCCCAGCCCGCGCTCAATCCACTGAGCTACACCAGCCAGGGCAAAAGGAAACTTTTTAAACAAGCAAAAAGCAACCTTTACATTAACAAAAAATTCCTTAAATACAAAAATGTAAACAATACAAAGTGACAATCATATATAGAAGCAAAGATGATTTTAAAGCATAATGATTTACCATTTTAGAAATAAACTTATAAAATTATTCATTCTATCAGAAGTTCCAGAAACTAAATATTCAAAACCCAAAAGTCACAGCAGCCAGTGGTCATTGTCCAAACCATGCCAAATCAATGCCATCATTTTCAGGGTCCGGCTATCCATCAAAATAAGTGCCTGAGGTGGATGAAGCAGCATGGCTGGACTCCCAAAGTCAGAGATCAGATGCTTTTTGCACTTGGATATCTGCCCAAGATGGAGAGGATGTGCAGCCAAGCTGTGTGCACAGGCCCATGTCTGCTGCTCCACATAACTGCAACGGGACACTCTGAGGTGAAGGACAAAGAGTTCGCCCAGCAATTGATGTAAATGAAGCAAATCAAGATGTGTGGTCATCTTAGATACAGCCATCTAAGAAGGGGACCAAACAAAGCTTTCCAAACCCCCACAAGCCTTCATGTCACCCCTGCCCTATCAGACTAGCATTCCAAGGGCGCACAAAACATCTCCCTGCTTTATAACAAGGCACATCAGGACTTCCGGCCAAGATGGAGGCGTATGTAGATACACTTTGCCTCCTCACACAACCAAAAGAAGGACAACAACAAATTTAAAAACAAAAAACAACCAGAACTGACAGAAAATTGAACTGCATGGAAGTCCGACAACCAAGGAGTTAAAGAACGAACATTCAAATAGACCGGTAGGAGGGGCAGGAATGGGCAGCCAGGGAAGACAGAGAGAACTCATGGCAAGGTGGAAGCTGGTGGAGCAGGTGGTCCCACATTTGTGTGCAGATAAACCAGGAGGAACAACTGGGGAGTGAGACAAACCGTGCAACCCAGGGTTACAGCACGGGGAAATAAAGCCTCAAAACCTCTGGTTGGAAAAAACCTGTGGGGATTGTGCTGGTGGGAAAAACTCCCAGCCTCACAGGAGAGTTTGTTGGAGAGACCTACAGGGTCCTAAACGTACACAAACCCACCCACCTGTGAATCAGCACCAGATGAGCCCAATTTGCTTGTGGGTAACAGAGGAAGTGACTGAAAGCTGGCAGAGAGCTGAGCAACAGCATTGTTCCCTCTTGGGCCCCTTTTCACATACACAACACAGCTACATGGTTGTCCCGCCCTGGTGAATACATAAGGCTCCGCCCCATACTACATAACAGGTGCACAGAGAAAAAAAAATATGGCCCAAATGAAATAACAGATCAAAGCTCCAGAAAAATACAACTAAGAAACGAAGAGATAGCCAACCTATCAGATGCACAATTCAAAACACTCATAATCAGGATGCTCACAGAAATGCTTGAGTATGGTCGCAAAATAGAGGAAAAAGTTAAGGCTATGCAAAGAAAAGTAAAGGAAAATGTACAGGGAACTAACAGTGAAGGGAAGGAAACTGGGACTCAAATCAACAATTTGGACCAGAAGGAAGAAATAAACATTCAACCAGAACAAAATGAAGAAAATAAGAATTCGAAAAGAATGAGGAGAGGCTTAGGAACCTCAGGGACAACTTTAAATGTTCCAACATCCGAATTATAGGGGTGCCAGAAGGAGAAGAGGAAAAGCAAGAAACTGAAAACTTATTTGAAAACATAATGAAGGAGAACTTCCCCAATCTGGCAAAGGAAAGAGACTTCCAGAAAGTTCAGGAAGCTCAGAGAGCCCCAAAGAAGTTGGACCCAAGGAAGCACACACCAAGGCACATCATAATTACATTATTCAAGATTCAAGGTAAGGAGAGAATATTAAAAGCAGCAAGAGGAGCCCTGGCTGGTGTAGCTCAGTGGATTGAGCACGGGCTGTGAACCAAAGGGTCGCCGGTTCAATTCCCAATCAGGGCACACACCTGGGTTGCAGGCCAGGTCCCCAGTGGGGGTCACATGAGAGGCAACCACACATTGATGTTTCTCTCCCTCTCTTTCTCCCTCCCTTCCCTTCTGTCTAAAAGTAAATAAATAAAATCTTAAAAAAAAAAAAAAAAGCAGCAAGAGAAAAGGAGACAGTTACCTACAACAGAGTTCCCATAAGACTATTGGCTGATTTCTCAAAAGAAACTTTGCAAGTATGATGAGGCTGGAAAGAAATACCCAAAGTCATGAAAGGCAAGGACCTCCATCCAAGATTACTCCATCCAGCAAAACTATCAGTTAGAATGGAAGGTCAGATAAAGTGCTTCCCAGATAAGGTCAAGTTAAAGGAGCTCATCATCACCAACCCCTTATTATATGAAATGTCTTTAAGGGCTTATCTAAAAAAAAGTAGATCAAAAATACAAACAGTAAAATGACAACAAATTCACAACTATCAACAACTGAACCTAAAAAAACAAAAACAAAAAAAATTAAGCAAACAACTAGAACAGGAACAGAACCACAGAAATGGAGATCACATGGAGGGTTATCAGCAAGGAGGGAGTGGGGAAAGAATAAGTGAAAAGGCACAGGGAATAAGAAGCATAAATGGTAGGTACAAAACAGACAGGAGGAGGTTAAGAATAGTATGGGAAATGGAGAAGCCAAAGAACTTACATGTACGACCCATGGACATGAACTAAGGAGGGGGCATGCTGGTGGGAGGAGGGTACAGGGCAGGGGGGGTGGGGGGATAAAGGGAGAAAAAAATGGGACAACTGTAATAGCATAATCGATAAAATATATTTGAAAAAAAAAAGGCACCTTAAAGAGAGGGAATGTGATCAGATTCTCAGTCAGAGGCAGAAAAGAGTGAGGCACTGCTTTGGGGGGGCCATCACAGTGTGAGATGGGAGTCTCATCAACCCCTCAGGAGTGTTCCATCTCTGGAAGGGATGCCGGGTTCACAGACCCATCACCTCCCCTGCAGTGACCCAGGGCCCTCTGGCCAGCACACCCACTCCCTAGAAAGGGCTGATAAACACTGGCCGCCTCGATCTCAGCCCCACAGAAACCACCCCTGCCTTGACGAGCACAGCCTGTCACCCAAGGCTGAGATAAAGACACAGCCAGCTGGACTTCCGCTTTCTTCAGGCACCATTTCCCCACAACCTTGTTCGGACTCTGTTTCCCTCAATCTTGTCAGTCAGAGATTTACAAACTGTCATTTCAACTGAGTCCTTTCCACAAATACCAGTCTCATTCATTATGAGTTAATTTTTATCCATTTCAGTTTTTTTGGAGCTGATATTTTCTGATCTTATTTTCAAATTCTGATGAGTTAACTCTCAACTATAACCGCAGCTCACACTGTGCTCACGTACTCGTCCTCATAAACATGCTGCAGGGTGAGCGGTGCTGCTAGACCCGTTTTCCAGGAGCTTAAGTCAGGTCGCTGGGCACACACAGTGAGTGGCAGGGTTGGGGTCTGCACTCAGGGCCTTCTGACCAAAGAGCCTGTGCGTCTAAAGGCCTCATAGCATGTATCCTCTTCCCATACCCTCGGCATCAACCACAAGGCCCCTGTCCTACCTGGAAAGATCCCCTCCCCCGACTAACTCCTATAAAGTAGCAAAAGGCAGGAATCTCAGGGAGACTCAGACCACCCATTTTAGGTTCATTTTCACCACTATATAAGAAAGATGAGGAAAAACTCTTCAATTCTCTCTGATTAAACAAAAGGTAGCCATCATTTTAACCATTTCGGTGCCAATGGATATGAAGAACAGCCTTCCATAAACTTCCCAAAGAATAAAGAAAGGAGTTTCCCTTATACTTCTGTCTGGAATAAAACAAAGTCATGGAAAATAGTGCTTAGTTGTCTTTAACTTCATTCGAAACAATTTTGTTAGATTGTACTGTGATAGCTGTCATATCAGCATGCATTAAAAAAAAACTTATCAAAACTGGTGAACTTTCGTGCAGCCATTTTAATACTGAAGATGGAAGAACATAAGCAACATTTTCAATGTATCATGATTTATTATTTCAAGAAAGGTAAAAACACAACTGAAACAAAAAAAAGATGTGTGCAGTGTATGGAGAAGATTCATATGACTGATAGAACGTGTCAAAAGTGGTTTGCAAAATTTCTTGTACTATTGACATTTGGGCCAAATAACTAACTCTTTGCTGTGGGGGCTTACGCATTAGAAAATGTTTAGCAGCACCCCTGGCCTCTGCCCACTAGAAGCCAATAGCAAGAGAGAGCCAACATACTCAAAATCTCCAAATCAGTAAAGTTATTGGTGAAAACTAAAGATGTGTCTTATTTTACAAAAAAAAAAAAAAAAAAAAAAAAAAACTAAAAAGACTTTTTGGTCAACCCAATATTTAAACCAAACCCAAAAGTTTTCAAAATGAGATTTTTGCCTAGGGTTAAAATCCACACCCACCATTCTGCTCACACTGTGAGCAAATAGAAATAAAATACTTTATTTTCCACAAAGGTAACTCAGCTGGAGTCATCTGACAGAGGGCAGGGGGCAGGGGTGTGGGGGGAGGAAGCTAAGGGGGTCACGGGTGATGCCAGAGGCACAGCTATAAAACAGGCTACAAAGTGCAGGTCTGGAGGCACTGACACAGAGCCTTGCCTCCATCTCAGCTTCAAGTAACCCCCGAAAATGGCTAAGGACCCAGAGAAGCAGCCAGACACTGCCCACATCTCTGGAGTCCCTGGCAAGGAAAGAGGCTCCCCATCACAACTCCCACAAAGGAGGTATTTCCCATCATCTACCAAACCGGGGAGGGAAGGAAGAGCTGATTTTAAGAGGCTGCTCTCCCTCCTGGCATTAAACCCCACTGAGACCCTCACCTGGCCAGGTTATCCAAAAGCCACCTTGCTGCTTGTCTGAGCAGACTTGAAAGTTAATTTCCAGAGTTCTTAAGTATCACAGGGCCGCACTTGATGGGAACTGCCCACCAGAGGGCACTGTGAAAACAAAAGACTCTTCCATCCAGTTTGTCAACGGGAATATTTCAGGTTTCAAGTTTCTCCAGGGTTGAATCAAATAACAGGTTGTGTGAGATCAAAGCCTCCCTCTGGAGTTTTGAAGAATCATTAAGAAAATGGAACCTTATCTAATGGCCTTTAATTTACATGAGTTTAGCTTTAAGTAGCTTACTACTTTTTTTCTAAATCTAAAATTAATTTGGAAGGAAGAAATATTCATGGTCATCTTACTTGGTGTTCGTTTAACGTTAAGGGCAACTCGACTTTATAGTAATAGGCAGGTTGTACTTTCTCAAGACGTCTTTTTAAATTAAATTTACTAGGGTGACATTGGTTAATAAAACTATAGAGGTTTCAAGTGTACAATTCTATGATACATCACCTGTATACTGCACTGTGTGCTCACCACCCAAAGTCAAATCTTCCATCACCATATATTTGACCTTCTTTTACCCTTTACCTCCCTCCCTCTGGTAACCTCCATAGTGTTGTCTATGTCTATGAGTTTTCCTTTGGTTTTTTTCTTGTTTGTTGTCTTCTTGCTTTCAGTTTTAAATCCCACATATGAGTAAAATCATATAATTCTTGTCTTTTTCTGTCTGGCTTATTTTGCTTAGCATGATATTCTCAAGGGCCATCCATGTTGTCGCAAATGGCAGCATTTCACCTTTCGTTACGGCTGAAGTAGTATTCCACTGCATACATCTTATGTACCAGATTTTCTCTTCAGATCATATACATCTTTCAAGATGCGTTATAGTCAAATGAAAAGAAAAAGGAGGAGGGGAAGCAGGAAGGGGAGAAGGTATGGGCAAGAAGGGGGAAGAGGAGAGGGAGAAGGAAGGGGAAGAAAAGGAGAAGTAGGAGGAGAAAGAGATGAAGAGGAGGAAGAAGACGACGACAGACATCATGCGAAGTTTGCCTCTTCCCCTGTTTATGGCAGAAATACAACCCGTCAGTTCAGTTCCTGTGCCAAGTACGGCAGCATGAAAACTTCAGTCAGTATTTGAAATTGAAGCCACTTTTAGAACAACAGCTATTAAAATTAGGGATGAGGGAAGATTACCTTTTCTTTAATAGTGTATTTAAAAATAGGTATTTTCCGGCCCTGGCTGGTGTAGCTCAGTGGATTGAGTGCAGGCTGAGAACCAAAAGGTCCCGGTTTGATTCCCAGTCAGGGCACATGCCTGGGTTGCAGGCCAGGTCCCCAGTGAGGGCCGTGTGAGAGGCAACCATACATTGCTGTTTCTCTCCCTCTCTTTCTCCCTCCCTTCCCCTCTCTCTAAAAATAAATAAATAAAAAATCTTAAAAAAAAAATAGGTATTTTCCTGTATCTTTGCTGGTTTTATAACACGTGGTTGTACTAGAAAATGGTGTTTAGTTTGGTAATTTAAAGGAACAACCTCAGATTATTTTAGAAAGTCAAAGAACTCAAAGCATCTGAGAAGAGATGTTGCACATACACCTGAAACATGAAAACTATCCTTATCAGCTGAAAACTTTCACAATCTAAAATTATTTTTAAATTTTGGGCATTTACTTTTATCTTCCAAAAGAGCTAAACCTGTTACTGCTTTCCTAATCTTGACTCTTGAAGAACTGGAAAACACCATCTCCCCCAGCAATTTATCACGATGAGCAAACAAGCTCCTTCCTTCAGCGAATGTTCACTGGGTGTCCCCAGTGTGCCAGGCCCTGGCGTCACACACCTCTGTACTCTCTGTCCCTGGGCCTTCCCTCAGCACAGCCCTCTGTCCCCAAAAGGCCTCAAATTCAGGTTAAGTAAGGGGGAAATCCAGCTGCTCATTAAGTAAGTTAGAAATGGAGAACTTCACCACTCTTCATTCAACCTCTGTTGAAGACATTCTAAAGACTGTTCAGTGAACTGGCTGTTCTCCCTTGACAAATTCCCTCATTCCCACACTAAAGCCAAAATCCAGACTCCAATATCTATAACATTCAATTCCTCACCAGACTCCTAGCTACCAACATTGATTAATCCAATTACCTAAACACCGAAGTCATCATCACTCATTCATTTATTCATTCAGCAGGGCTTCCCTATCCATCTGTCATTTAGAACACATTAATCCATTTCTCTTACACCTTATACATCTGCCCCAAGATCTCAGCTCTACTACTATCAAATCGATTAGGTCTATGGACGTAAGCAAATTATTTGAGCTCACTGAATCTCTACGACAAAGAAAAATGGAGCTCAAGTTGACTTCATTTGGGTCCTGTGAGGATCAAGTGAGATAGTGCACATTAAGGGAAATTCATATTTCCATGATTGGGGAAGTGTAGCCCTGTGCTTTCACGCGTGTCAAGGAGCAAAGTCTCTCGTGTAAAGCACAAGCCAGCATGCATGGACCCATGTTTGTGGAAGCAGGATTTCCCGTGGGAAAATCAGGCTGACATGTTCCTTAGATTCAAAATAAAACCCTGCTCTTGCTAAAAAACCTCTCTCTCCCTGGATCAAAGGACTTATGCTAATACATGGCTGGGCTCTTCCAGCAGTGTTTACGGTTCTGGCCAGTGTTTACGTTCATGTGCCCTTCCATTTGCATATCTCTCCTTTTGATGTACCTTCCTGGTCCTGTCTACTGCCTAAACTGAATCTACAATCTATGCATAAGTTAATGAAGACCACTCTGATGCTCTGTGCCCAAAATCTTCAACAAAAACCCTTGGACCCAAGGCTCGAGGCTCTCTCCCAGACGATAAGGGAGGAGTCGCGAGGTCCCAGTTCTCTATTCCTGCGTATTTCTGTGTGAAATTATTTATCTACACATTCAATCACAGTCACCATGGGTTCTGCTGGCCAGAATCCGCCACAGTACATGAGCACAAAGCAGAGTTTCTGACACCAATACAAACTCAAGCAGCACTGTTTCATCTTTCCTGTCCTGGCACCTCTTTCACACCAGGCACTTCATTGCTCTTTGCGGCTCTCACTCTTAACTGCCCTTTCTGTTTTTCCCTAGTGCTAAATCAACATTTCCTGGAAGTTGGATTCAATCCAGTCCTCTTCTTTGAACAAGTTTTCTAGTTCACAACCTATCTTACGCCAACATTTACATTGCCTCAGAAAGCCAATCTTTTCCACAATCCATTTCTAAACCAACTAAATTTCTCAAATGTTAAGGTAAGAATAAATAACTTAGGGATCATGATAAATGCAGTTTCAGATTCAGCAGATCAGGGATAGGTCCTGAGATTCTGCATTTCTAACACATTTGCAGACACCGCCGATGATTCAGGTATGTGGACACATCAAATTGCAAGAAACCAGACAAGATTCCATCGCACGGATTACAACCCAGGACAGGCTGGAATTCTTATCCTTGTTTAAGCACACAAAGACCTGAGGCAGTGACAAGCCGAGAAGAGGCCCGGCCATGAAACCCATGCTCTTCCCCCAATACTGGTGCCCTCCCTATCACCACGCGGCTCAAATGCCCTCCTTGACCCACCTGTGGAAATACCCTGTCCTTCTGCTCGCATGAAATGTCAATACACGGCAGCGTCCTGGGGGATCTTTGAGTCTGTTCTTATCGGCCCCTGTCACATCTACATTTTAGACTGTAAAAGCCCACAGCACAGGTTTCGTGTTACTCGAGTTTCTATCAATATTTTGGACAAAATGTTCTTTCTTTCTAGAACCTATCATGATCCGCTCCAGCAGGAGAGATGTGACTTGTGTTTGAAGTCCACCTCGTAAAGAAAGCTCTGCACCACAGCGAGACTCAAGGCTACGTGGCTTATTTGCCAAGTTTAGCAGCATATAAATGTCCCCCTAAAGATGATTTATTTGCAGAGCTCCTTCAAAATAGTAATGTTAAAGTTTTGAAACAAAAGTTATGATCATCATGCTTTGAGGCTAAAAGAAAATTCAGCATTTTAGGGATTGAATTCTTAGGCTTAAGATAAATGGCGCTATATAACAACCAAAAAGCTAAGTTAGCAAAAGACTAATTTTAAATAAATCATATTTTTTAATTAGCTATTTTAAGAATTTTAGGGCAGGCACGTTTTCCTCAATATGAAAAAAAAAAACAAAATAAAGATTTTGAAAATATCTTACCATTTCTTGTGAAACATAATCTGGACTTTTTGTATCAGCTGAATAGAAAGAAAAGTCATAAGTGAAGGTCTTGGTCCGTTCTCTTCCGGAGTCCCCAGTCCCTCCTTCTGGTATCTGGAGAGATAAGATTGTGATAATAAGAAGAAGAGCACTATGGGTGGACAAGTGATCTAATTTAAAGTTTCTTCTTAAAAAAATATACAGCGATCACCATTTTTCATATTTACATCCTAAGAAGCATTTAATTGCTCCAGATCACCCCCACCACACTAAAAATAAATAAATCTAGAGTCAATCCATGATATGACCCAAAGCTACTTCCCTGGACTTGTCAGCCTGATTACTTTATATGAACCCAACACTCCAGCTAGACTGTTTTATGCCATCTTCAACGCTTTTTACCGTTCCCTTTACGAGAAACGACAGAGTTGGGGTCTGCATGACTCCAGAGGCAGCTATTCACATGGATCCTCATGTGACTGAAATCCCCTAGAGCTGCGTGATTTTGCAGCCCCTGTGAAAATTCTAGGGGAGAGGCTTCCTCCTCCATGAAGCATCCCTTGGGTAGTCCAGCCAGAAACGCTTCCTCCCACCCCCGAGAGACAGACTCTCCCAAGACATACCACATCACTGCAAGTGTTTGCACATACCTTGTCTACCTTACTCCATACCTAAATTGAACCAAAAACCATGTTTAAAAATCTTTGTATGCCACCAAAGCCTCACACAGCTTCCTGAATAAATTCAATGAACAACATGTTTTCCCAACATAATTCAGTCACTGGAAAGAAGATTTTTTAAGGTTCTTCTTATTAAAATGTTCAAAGTGTGGGTGTTTATGTTCTAGCTATATCAGTCAAGGAAATGTTTGTAAATCTCAAAAAGCAACAGAGTAATCAAGGAAAATTGATTTCACCGTGCACAACATCTCTCACTGTTTCAGTAAATACAATTTTTTAATGATTAAAGTTTTACCACAGTACTGTGAGTATACAAAGATACATGAAGCGAAGCGAAGCAAAGCAAAGGTTACTAACATCAGGGGAAGGACTAGTGGGGGCTGGCAGAAATGTGAGGAGATGAGGGAGGTCAAAGCAGGGAGAGCTAAGCCTGGGCCAGTTAGAGCTAGAATGCCCAAGGATCGGGGTGGGTGGGGAAAGAAAGACATTCCACTGAAGAATGCCTCAGGCGAAGGGTCATGGAGCCTCAAAGGAGGCCTATCAAATTATCCAGGGCACAACCCACTGGAAGATAGGAGCATTCCCCAGCTCCTCTCATTGGAGATCAAGTTTCACCACTATGAAATTAAATTTCAAAGTGTCCAGTCCCTTGAGCCACAAATTAAGAGAAATCCAACCTGAGACTGATCTGCACTTGACCATGCAGTAGCAGGCCTCAGAAATGCAAACCTGTAAGTTTGTGACAAATATCTAAGAAAAAGAGGGAAGAATTCATAAAGCATATGATTTCTTTATCATTAATTTTACACCCTTATTTCCTCCCTAAGTAAAAAATATTCAAGGACTTAACAAATTCACTGATCAAAGAAAACAAATAGGATATTTTAAGTGCAAAAGAAAGAGCTTACCGTCTCAGAAATTTTTTTCAATTTTTTGTCAGAAAAAATTCAGTGTTTTTATCTTTTATCCCCTAAATTTTGAATAATACCAGCACCTCTTGCAAAGTTTATAAACATCATTATTTTCATTGAAAATAAATAGGGCCAAAGCTTATTTAATAATTCACAAAATGCAGTCAATGACCAGGCTAAGGACACAGGATACAGGATAAAAATGCCTGGGTCCAGACTAAGCCGATGAGCTCACTACCAGTGCTACAGCTTGGGTTTGGTTTTCAGATCAAATGAAACCAGGGATGAGAGATGAAACAGAGGCTCAACCCCCTTGGCTTGCCGACTGAGCCCAAGCCGAGAGCCAGGAGACGCTGCTAACGGAACTGAGAAAGGAGTGCGGATCGGCCGAAGCGCTTCCTGTATCCACAGTCACTGCGATGAACGTGGGCTCAAGGACGGGGAACGAAACCCGGTTACTACTTGCCTTTAAGTTTGTGATTATTGTTTTGCTTTTCTCCATTTGAATAATGAATTTGGCTTCCAAGTCCTTTTCCCTGAAACACAAATAAGTCAGTTGGGTTAGGAGAAAAAAGATTGTTATAAAAAGAATTCTTACTTACTTTTTACATATGGGAGTTTGTTCCTAAATGGCATCTGAAGCACAATCCCTGACACCGCTATTGCCAATCCTTACTAATATAAACAAGAAGACACATAAAATAGCCACCGCCATCAAAAACTGACAAATAATGTGTTGTCAAAGTCTGGAAAAATTTCTACTGTACGTCAAAAGGAGTGCAAATGAAATGACAGAAACTATGGAGGGCTGTAAATCATGACAAAAGCAGCCCCACTCAAGTGACACCTCATCCCTGCACCCAGGACGGGAGCTAAGAGGAGAGGGGGGCCTAGTGGCCACACCTAGTGGCCTGGCGGTGCCACTTCGAGGATCAGCCAAGGCACTGCTGCCTCCTCCCGTCTTCCTTCCACATCCGTTCAGAACGGGAAGTCAAGAGAACCCCTAAAAAAGAATCATTCTCTAAAACAAATGACCATGTCTACACAACAGAGTGTTACGTCACTGAAAAAGGAATGAAGGTCTCTATATACTGCTATGGAGTGGAAGCTAGGATCTATTGTTCAGAGGGGAATGCAAGGTGGAAAAAAGTATACAAGAATGCTACCATTTATTCAAAGATAAGGATAACCTAGCACTTTTCAAAAAGCTACCAAGGGAAAAAGAAGAAAATGTAGTGGAGCAAACAGGGTTGGAACCTAGATTTCTAAAAAAGAAACACCTTAATCTGTAAATCATCTTTACAATGATGAGAATAATTTACACAAAATAAAACAAAGTTATGTCAATTTTTTAAATTTTTTTGTAAGAGTACATTAAAAGTTCATTTGAGCCAAACAGGATATGCCTGGAAGCAAGATATCAACGGACTAAGAAAAATGCTTCCCCAAATATATATTAAAATAATCTAAAATGCAAACTTTTAAGTTGAAGCAAACAAACCTAACTGTGTACTGCACAGTAGGAAATCATTTCAATTATGACTGTACAGAAGAATTTGACTGTATAATATGATGGGACATAGCCTAAGGAGAAAAAGAACTATAAAGAAATCTCACGACATTTTCAGTAATCATGTTTTTGGTGGTAAAGTAGGCATCATCATTGTGAGATTTCCACTTGTGTATTGTGGGATAACAAATGAGTAATTATATCGGTGCCACCGAGAATGCAGGTTTTTGATTGAAAGAGATACAAACATAAGATTTATGAGATTAAGTAAAATCTCTATAATCCTAAATCTGAATGAGAAAAAACTAGCATGAACTTTATTTAAAACTGATGGAGAGAGCGAGCCCTGGCCATGGGGAACACAGCTGGACCGAGGACCGAGGCCTCCAGCAGCCCCTCAGAGAGTGCGGGCGGCCCCGCCCCAGCCACACAGGCCCGACTGTGGCGCAGGCTGCCACCTGGAGTGCGGCCTGGACAGAATCTGTCAGATAATAAATAGTGTTTCAAGCGCCTACACTGGGAGTACTTTGTTACACAGTAAGAAATAACTGACACAAAGACCATGTCAAAAGGACCCAAGAGGCAACCAGAGTAAGTTCCTACTGGCCAAAGTTGAGCAGCAAAAAGAAAAATAACTGCAAGAGAAACAGATAGAATATGCATAAGTTTATGAACTCATAACTGAAAAATAAAAACTGAATGGTCTTCTTTAGAGGATCAGGAGAATCACCTCATTATTTTGAAAGCTATTAGACAAAGGGGAAAAATCAAGCATATCCTCTGCATTTCCTAAACAACCTGCAATCCAGAGTAGCCAAACAACTGTCACAGTTGTTGAGGGGAAGTTTCTCTTTCCAAGGTATTCCAGCTAATAAATGAAGGTGGAATGAAAAAAGAACTAGAATATCGACATTTGGCAAACCATGGTGAATTAATGTCTCTAGAGAATGACCATTAACGGCTGCTAACTCCAGCCTCCAGGACACAATCAGATGTGGGCGCATCCTAACTGAAGGGCCAACACCCCTGCCACGGTAGTCCCGTCCTCTGTGAGACACCAAGAATCCGGGGGCGGGGGGGAGGGGGGTATACCACCAACAGTGCAGGGGAACAATCAGCACCACCCAGCCTCGGGAAGGCCGGCAGATAAATGATCAGGTTTACTCAATGACAATAACAACAAATTGCAAGGAATATAAAGATGGAAGAGTAATCTATTAAAAAAGACTTGAAAGACATAACCAATTGGATCTCAACTCAAACAGAAAAGGCTTTTTGAATTACATGTAAAGAAATGTTAACATTGACTAGGTATTTGATGATATTAAGGAATTATAATTATTATTTTAAATGTGATAACAGTATCATGACGATTTTCGTCTTAACCTTTTAAAAGACACATACTAAAATATTTACAAATAAAATGATATGATGTTTGGGATTTATTTCAAAATAATCCAGGGGTAGTGGAAGCAGGGGCTGGTAGCATCCTGACTACCTCAAGATGAACAGACAGAACACATAAACCTAAAGAGCACATTGCAGTCAACACCATTCACAAACTACGATGGGGTCACACAGAACCCATTCAACCTTGCCGAGCCAGGGTGAAGAAGGGTGCAGCTGCAATCCCGCCCTCGTGCAAGGCACTTGCACTCCCACCCCCCAGGTCTTGGGCCCCAAAGTGAGACGTGCCTCAGGGAAATCCCATGTGCTTGTGGCCCACAAAACAAATACTCCACAAATTGGTCCCTTTCCTGAAGCATTTAACCACCTCCTAGAGCATACCCTGCCCGGCAAGAAAACTGCATGGATGAGTTTTAATACTCCAGACTGCCCCATCTGCATTCCTCCTATTCCTTGTGAGTCATTTTTCAGTCACTCACAAATTTGTCTAGAGCTCTCATTTTAAAACCGCTAATATCAACAAGTACCTGGGCGTGTGTGGCGGGGGCCACAGGATTATCTAGGGATCTAAGAAGATTAGAAGTGACCCTGTCAATTCCTGTTTATAAAACATGAAGCAATTCAGCGGCTACCATGCCTGCCACTTGTGCTGGAAGCCAGAGGTTAGGTAATGCCACAGCTCCAGAGCCTTATGCCTTTGGATGTATAAGGGCCCTCTGCATGATCGTTTAGTCTAAGCTGTAAGTAACCACAAAAGTACTTTCCTAGTTTTAAACTAACATCCATTCTATAAAAACACTAGGAAAGCTACTGACTGAAAGACCATTATGTAATATGAGATGTCTTTCGATGAGCACTTCTGAAATCAAAACTGAACATGCTAGGTGGGTTTCAAAGCATCCACCACCTCCGTGGCACCGTATGACTCAAGTGTGGTGATGGGGAAGCGAGCGGCAACAGGTTCACTGTCCTGAGGAACCCTGGCCTTCCTGTTTCTCAAAAAGTTCTGTGCCCCATAGGCAGGTGGCCCCACTCAACCCTTAGTCCAAACGTAGCCCAGACCCAGCAGCAGCAGCAGCCTCTGGGAACCTGTTAGATTTGGGGGATCTCAGGCTGTACCTCAGACCTGCGGATGGGAAGGAACCTGCATTTTAACAAGAGCCCTAGGTGATTCCAATGAGCACGGACGTGTGACAAGCCCTGCTCTGACATTGTATCGATACGGCCGGGTGATAACTAGGCTCACATTTGCTCTCATGAAACAAACTCCACAACGTTCATACTTTGTACACTGGGAAACTCATGAACTTTTTACTTTGAGCTTTAAGTTTATTTTTTAAATTGCATGCAAGAATATGGATATAACCTCAGTGAGCTGGAACTGTCTCCACCCTTCGCTCTTATACTGTGCATTAGCTTCTGACCGAGAGCAATAACTGTCCGACGTAATCAGATCCAAGAAGTCGCCTGAGTGTGGTCACACCCAGGTTCCCTCACCCTCAGCTACCAGCTTCCAGCCCTGTCTACCTCCAGGACGCTGCCCAGTGCCGGTGTAAGGTTCCAACAACAGTCTGAAGTCATTTTAAAAGTGATCACAGGTCATCAAGAGAGCTTTTGCAAGCCTTCTGCCCTGTCTCCTCATTAAATGGACCACAAGTTTCTCTCACCCGCCAGACTGAGAACTGAGGAGTAAGGACTCTGCGGCCTGCATTTACATCTCCAGGTCCTAGAACAGTACCTGCAACTTTGAGGTGCTCATAAAATGGTTGCTGAACGTGATGGCCTGACTGAAATGATGAATGAGTGGTTCTTACCCGAGCCTACTCCTCACCACGTGCATCTTCTACTTAAAACCATGTTCCTTACTGGCCCCCCTCGAATCCTTTGTTCTTGCTTCCTCACAAACCATGGCATCTTCCTACCTTCATGCTTAAGCAAGCCTTGTCTCAGGTCTAGTTGGATTTGCCTACCCTTCCTACACCTACCTAATTTGTCCCGCTTATATGGATTTTATTCCTGCTGATGCCATCCCTCCAATTAGTCTAGAGCAGGGTGTCAAACTCATTTTCACTGGGGGCCACATCAGCCTCGCGGTTGCCTTCAAAGGGCTGAATGTAATTCTAGGGCTGTATACATGTAACTCCTCCTTAACAGTTAAGCAAGAACCCAGTGCTGCCGCCGGGTAGAAACAAGGTGCTGGGCGGATAAAACAAGGTGATGGGCAGATTCGGCCAGCGGCCCTTGTGTTTGCCACCTGTGGTCTAGAGAATCACAGAGAAGCAAGAACCCAGATTCCTTTACCCTCCAACCTGAGTCCAGTGAGCAAAAGGGGACAACATTTACAATCCCTGCTCAGTGCTTTGTCTTATTCCTTTGGCTCAAAACTGTAGAACAGCAGGTACTGAGCGTTCCCCCAGCTCGGGTCAATGTCCCCTGACATTTCAGAAACATGGGAAATAAATCTTGACATTTTTCTCATATTGAGGAAAATAAATAATCCTAAAATATTATTTGAACATTGATTTGATAATAGAGCAAAATGAACTATGTCTTTCCCTGGCCACTCTGGTGAATTGGGTTTCTCAACCGAAAAGTCAATTATGGTCCCTTCATATAAATAAGTAATTTATTTGCAAGGTCTGGAAACTAAATCATAAGATGCCACAAATGAACCAGCTAGAGTAAGTAAACTGAGTTACAGATCAATATTTCCATGGAGGGAAGAAGAAAAGAAAAATATTTAAAATATCAAATCAGAAAAAGAGATAAAAATTATATGAGCTCTCAGACATGTGAGCAAGAGAAAGCGTACTTGAAAAAACAATCCTACGCTAATTCAAAAATTTTGAAAATGTTTTTGAATTGTTCAGCCATTCAAATTGATTCCATTTGTTCACTGTTGGCATTTTTGGCCATTCCATAATAAACAGTCTGACTAGATAGTGTAAGATCTCCAAACTGAGCCATCCGCTTAGAAGATTCTAAAGAGTGGCTTACTCACCCCAACTTCTGAAGTAAATGAGTATCCCCCAAATTCACTTTAAAACTTACAGACTATGAACCAATATTTAACTGCCTTCATATCACAGGATACTCAACAGCAAAAATAAAAATAAAAAAGTCTGTTTTAAAAAAGAAGGTGTCCTGGCTGATGTAGCTCAGTGGATTGAGTGCAGGCCTGCAAACCAAAGAGTTGTTGGTTCAGTTCCCAGTCAGGGCACATGCCTGGGTTGCGGTCCAGGTCCCCAGTAGGGGGACGCACAAGAGGCAACCACACTTTGATGTTTCTCTGCCTCCCTCCCTTCCCCTCTCTCTAAAAATAAATAAAATCTTAAAAAAAAAAAAAAAAAAAAAAGGTGTGACCTCCATGTGTACTACTATGCAAAGCCCAAGGAACACTGTAAGTAGGAAAAAGAACAGGAGCAAAACTGTCTGCTGACCATGATCCAGTTTGCAGTTCAATAAATACACCAAGGCAGATTATGCACACACATGCTTCCAGATGCACAGAACACCTCTGAACATTTCTGAAAGGATAAACAGGAAGCTATTAACAGTGGTTACCTCTGGACCTCAGGGGATGAGAAAATAAATTGAACATCTCACTGCTGAGATTTATTTTAGCATGACTTCATATTGCTTTTATAATTAAAGTATAACTTTGGTTAATTAAAAAACAAAAAGCCCCTGAATTAATACTTTGGTTGCTCCTCAGTGCTCTAGGGTCAAGTCCACATCCTTACACGGCGTGTAACATGAAGACGGGCTTATTACCCTCCTCTCCTGACTGTGCAGCCACAGAGAGGACACCTCACCTTCGCCTTGCGCTTCCACACTGCCCCCTGCCATAGGTGTCCGCATGCACTGCCTAGATGTGCCTCGCCCCTTCCCTACCTCTCTGCAAAACGGTGCTCGACATTCAAAACCAGGCCCCGACTGCCCTCCTTTGGGAAGCACTCCTGATCCTCTACGCTCAATGATTTGCTCAGCCCTTCCACTTGACCCAACAGCACTTTTCTTCTCTTTCATTCAGGTTCCAGATAAAATACAGGACACCCAATTAAATCTGAATTTCAGATAGAAAAAATAAATTTTCATTATAACTATATCCCAAATATTGCATGAGACCTACTCATACTTTACCGTGGTTTGCTAACGCTGACAGCACATCTCCTACCCAGGGGTGTGCGCACAGCAGGCGATTCCAGTGAAATGCATTTGTATCAGCCTCCATTTCTCAGGCCCAGAGAGTGACTGAGCTGAGAGTCTTCAACTCCACCCTCAGCAACCAGTGGAGTACCGGAGGCTCCATAAACATAATATGTCACTCCACTTACGTTAAAGTGTAGAAACAAACTTAGGGAGGGCTGTTCTCCTGAAGCCATATTTTCCTTATCCTTATGGCTGATTCTGAGCACTCAAAGATCCCAGGGCTGCCAACTATACTTAGTAGCTCCTCATGGAATCTCTAAAAGCCCACAGCACAGTTTTTGAGAAAAACCCAGGGAAGACAGATCCTGAAAAAAACATGCAGTGGGTTTCTCAGACAACCACCCCGACTTCATTTCAGGTCCTCAGAAAGAGCCTCACCACACAGCAGGCAGGTGGAAGTCAGCAGCACCGTGACCTACATCCAAGCGCCAACCTTGACTGGCAGCCAGTCTGCATGGCCTCCACCCTATTCCCCAGGGGCTACCGCTATGAATGAGCTGAAGACGGCATGATCATCACATGCTAAGTGAAATCCTCTGCTGACCCCTGCTAAAGCAGGAGAGAGTTATTAAGCTGAGCCTTTTATTATCTTACCCCGGTTTGGAGAGGGTGTAATAAACCTAAAACATTAGGCAAAGAGCCAGTTGTTAGAGGTTGGGATCCCAGAGAGGCAGGCAATCTGGGTGAGTTTAGCATGCAGGGTGCTTGCTCATTAAGTTGTGCCCCAGAAATTAACACCTGGAGGAGGAGGAGACAGACGCAGGACTGGACAGAGGGAGCAGTGCAGTTGCCTCAGTGGATCCCACAGGCAGCCCTGGAGCTACAGTGACCCTGCAGAGCTGCCCAGGTTGAAACAGGAGGCCCAGGTCTTTATCCCCTCCTCCTGCCAGGGAAGGCGAAGGCTTGGGGCCCTGAGGCGCTGACAGTGAAAGCCAGCCAACAGCACTCCAGCAGCTGGGCAACAAGCTTCAGCAAAGGAAGATCCGGGCAGCAAGCACGGAATCCACCACGCTACCTCCCCCAAACGGATGCCATAGGGCACACTGACAAGAGGCAGCCACCACCCAACTCCCCAGCAGACAGCGATGGTGGGAATGATGGCCAAGAAAGAAGGCAGATACTGTTTTTGTTTCCAGCTGAAGTAAAGAAAGCCTAACAATCAGAATTGTCTCAATGCGAATGAGTTGCCTTGAGACTATGGAGGTTTACTTGTTAGCTAACAAATCCTTACCTGGGTCACCGTATGGGCAGATTTGTGTATTCATTCAGTCCACAAATATTTAGTGAGTACCTTGGACATGCCAGATAATACTCTCAATGTAGGAGAGTGGTAAAGGATACAGACTGTGTCCTCCTGGAATCTGCATTTCAGTGAGGGGGGTTAGAAAAAAATAAATGCAATTGCATTTTAGATACCACTAAATACCATAAAGAAATGAAAGGGTGCCCAGGGCGGAGGCAGGGAGAGGCAAGGAGTCAGAAAAGGCCTTGCCAGAGGGAACGTGTGGGCAAAGACTTGGCCAGAGTAGGGCTGAGGGCCCTGCAAAGACCTGGGGAGAGCATTTCGGGTAAAGAGAACAGCAGGTGCACAGGCTCTGGGCAGGAACCAGCCAGAGGCTCGGGAAAGAGCAAAAGGGCCTGTGTGAGTGAAGAGGAGAGAGGGGATGCAAAATGGAAGATGAGGCCGGAACAGGAGGCGGGGGCGACACCACGTCAGGCCTTAAAGGCCTTGGTTCAGCGGCCAAGCCTTTGGACTAAAATGTGATTGATCTGAAGCCATGGACACGGGAAGGTTCCGAGTACAGGGGAGTGGCACAATCACACTTAGGCTTCTGAATGATCCCTCCAGCTGCTGTGCAGACTCCAGAGGGGCGAGAGCGGAGCGGGGGCCCAGTGAGGAGGCCACACAGGAGGCGCTGAGCCAGGGGTGAGAGTGGAGATGTACCCGAAAGACAATGGGGCCAGATTTGAATTCCCAAGACCGGCTGGAATTCCCAAGTCATCCGAAGAGCCCAACCCACACCTACCAAGTGAGAATCCCAAGACAAGGGACCAGGAATCTGTATATTTAACCTCCTAGGAGATGCTGATGACCAAGCAGTCTTGAGAGCCACCGCCTTGGTCTGTCATCCCTCCTCACCTCAGAGGAGCAGGGACTTTATAGAGTGTGGAAGCTTAACCGCCTCAGCTCCCGCTGAGATGGCGCTTCACTGGGTGGTCTCGGCCCATCCTCTACATGAGCCCAACCCACCTGCCCCAATTCCAGACAAAAGTCCAGGAGAGACCCACACCTTTCAGATTACCACTGTTGCCTCCCAACTGGGGCCTCTCGTCTGAACTCTAAAACACCAAAGTCACCGAGAAACATTGTGAAGTGGGGAGAAAGAGCAAGTAGCAAAGCAGCATGAAAACTGCAGTCCAGCTTGTGGTAAACAGAAAGGGGGGGAGGGTGGACAATACACACGTTATTGAGTAAGACCCTAAAGAACGTCATAATTAGTACCATTCTAGAAGCACAGGAGTGAAGTTAATTCACTCAGTGCACGAGGCTTCATTCCGTCATGCGTGCCTGGTCCCAGTTGAGAAAAGCTGGTAGAAAGCTGAAGAATTTCAAACATTACAAAATTAAAGCCCAAAATCGTAAATAACCAAATTTGCTAGAGACTAAAGATGATAATAACACTTTTGGTAATTCTGGATACTCTGCAGGGGCCAAAACGGTGAATTCAGGGCTGGAGAGCCAAGAAGAGGCTCAGAAATGGAGCATTTGACAAAAAGAGGATGAGCTCAGAAGGGAGGAAGACACCTTGCCCATGACCTCATCGCATGCAGAGAAACTGAGGACCCAGGAGGTTAGGTGACTCGCTCGAGGTTAGAGGAATTAAGCAAGCAATCAATATTTAAAAACCACAGAGAACTGCTGAGTGAAAGGCAGCCCCCAACTGGATTTCAGCTACATCCTTCTCAAGGCAGGGGCTATGAAAGCTCGGGCTTCCATGCTAACACAATGGGCCAGTCAGCACATGTAAGGAATCCGCACAAATGGTACTCTCTGAGCAGAGTACGAAGTCAGTCACCCAAGCTCCCCATCCCATTCCAAAGAACTCCTTCCAGGACTCATAAAGACTCTAATGCTGGTCCCTCTGCCTCGAATAAATTTTTCTCCTCACTTTTCCTTCAAAGCCCTTAAAGATGCCTCCTAGTCACTATGTTCTGTGTGATATTACATAACACACCACAGCAGTTTCCACGTTCTGTTTAACTGGTAGGCGACATATTTGTCTCCCCCACCAGTCCAGATGTTTCCTGGGGGCAGAGATCATGCCCCACCTTTCATATATCCACAATGCCTAGCAGTCCTTCCACAGAGACAAGCAGTCGGATGAATGAATGAATAAGCAATCAAAGAGTGAATGACCAGATGAACTAAAAACATGATACTATTCTTAAACTCAAGTACTAAAATAAAGTTAATGCTTCAACGTTTATTATATACATTTTTTAATTTTTAAATGCAGATGTGTTTTTCCTATAAATATCACTTAACTTGGCAGATGTTAACTCCAAAGGCAGAAACGAAGCTGGGCTCTTCCCACAGTCCCACAGTTGTGACTGAGTCCAGGCCCGGGCACAGGGACCTTCTGTCTCTTCTGAGACACAGAAAAGGGTTGGCATATGGCCAATCTTCTTCAACACACTTCTCCAAAACTCACAAACAACATATTCATAAAAGAAAAGTGGAAGTTTAAGAGGGGCGTAAATATAAATATTACGAACAATAAGAACACTTACTAATGCTTCCTTTTGTTTTCCTGTGTTCAGACATTAAACCAACTACTGAACGCCCCAAGACACTCCAGTTTAGTGCAGCAGCGCCACGAAACACAAGAAATGAGTGTTCTCTGCTCTGACCCACACCATCACTACAACCTTCCTTCCAGATTTATCTGCTTTAGAAAAATGTTCTCAGTGACAGCTTTTGGGAAAAAAATATATAGGTGGACTATAAAAAGAAAATTGATTCCTTTTACTACGCTGCCAACCAAATATACCAGATAGGAGAAAAATGTGCTTCAAAATACTAAATTGAAGGACTTTTTCCTCCTAAGACCTTCCTTCAAGTCAGGGCAGGATAAGATGCAATCATCGTCGAATGGAGCTTTTTCATCAAGCACAGCACCTGATGCTGCCAAGCAGAGTGGTGGGCTTCGGGGACCTGGGTTCTAATTCCCATTCTCAATCACTCTGTGACTTTGGCACCTTATTTGACTTTGCCAAGCCTTGGTTTCCGCACCTGTAAAATGGCTGAATAAAACATATCACACACACAGCTACTGCAAAGTACTAATTGTGCAGCAATGCTGTGAGTATTAAGCTATCTCAGTGTATTTATTTTTTTGAAAGATGTGATGGAAGAAAGCAGGCGACACAGGCCAGGTGTACGACAGACAATCAATGTGTTTATTTCCATCACAAATCCAAGATCCGTCCATTCATTCAACAAATGCTTATTGTGCCTCTACTGTGGAGGGAGTTAACTTTCAACTGTGAACATAAGCAGCAAAAAATCCCTGCCCTCTTGGAGCTTACAATCTGGTGGGAGATTTATTTTCACAAAACTTTTCCAGTGTTTTCCAAAAAAGTATGGACATGGAGGAAATCCAGAAAATACATTTTGCCAAATTTTCTAGCCAGCTCTCGAAACAATGAAGAACCACCACATAGTTGATTTTCATAAGTTTTGTTTATGAATGCTTTATCTGCATCAACACAATCCAGAGGCCACAGTTGATTAAAAAGATTCAAATATCAGACTTCCGCCAAGATGGCAGCGTAGGTGGACGCACTCGCCACCCGCACATCCAGAGTGTCTAAACAACGAACGCAGTAGCAAAAAATTAAACAACCAGAACGGACAGAATCGAACTGAAGGGAAGTCCGACACCCAGGAGGTAGGAGAAGACGAACATCCAGGCCGGTAAGTGGGGCAGTACCGGGCGGAGGAATGGAGTGAGAGACAGCTCTCACGGAGGGACCCACACCGCCAGTGCCTGAACACGGCGTGGCCCCGAACAACAGGTGAATCCCGCAAGCCGGCGACGCTGCCAGAGAGAGGCCAGGGCTGAGCCAGCAGAACTCAGTCTGGCAGAAAAGGCGGTGGGGAACTGGGGAGCGGAGGAGTGACGGAAGCCCACGGTGATCGGAGGTCGCCATTGCTTCCTCCCAGGCCCCGCCCCCAGAGGCAACGTCACCCAAAAAGCGACCCAGGTTGCGGGCACTGGTGAGCCGACAAGTGCACCAAGATAAAAAGAATGAAAATGGCCAAAATGAAAGATCAGAACAAATTACAACTAACGGATGACGACATAGTCAACCTATCAGATGCACAGTTTAAAATGCTTGTAATCAAAATGCTAACAAAACTGGAAGATAGGTGGACGCAAATAATTCAACAGATGAAGAATACGATAAGGATAATGGAGGAAGATTTACAGGGAACCAACAGGAAAAAAAAGGAAGTTGGATCTCAAACCAATGGGGTGGACCAGAAGGAAGAAACAAGAATTCAAAAAAATGAGGAGGG
>PVJI01004227.1:0-111457 GCA_004026765.1 Micronycteris hirsuta | reverse complement strand
ACCTCCAAAATCTGCATATAACTTTTGACTCCCCCAAAACTTAACTAAAAGCCAAGAGTTGGCCAGAAGCCTTACCAATAGCATACACAGTCGATTAACACGTATTTTGTATGTTACATGTATCAAACACTGTATTCTTAAAGTAAGCTAGAGAAAAGAAAATGCTATTAAAATCATAAGGAAGAGAAAATCCATTTACAGCATTTGTTGAAAAAGAAATCCATGTATAAGTGGACCTGTGCAGTTCAAACCTGTGTTGTTCAGGGGTCCACTGTGTTAAAAGGTATTCACTATTTGAAGTTCAAATTTAACTGAGCATCCCTTATTTTTAAATCTGGCAACCCCGTGACTCTTACACTGTTACAGCATTTACTTCCACAGCAGGATATTCTGGCCTTAGGAATGCTGAGGGGAAATAAGAGAGGCTTCCCAGGTACTTCCGAGTCCGTTTTGCCTACCTTAAAAAGGAAAGGCCTGCAGGCTGAGAGGAGAGTCTGACAGTTGGTAGGGGTTCTGTGAGGTCAGGGCACGAGGCACCGATCTCTTTGATTTCGGAGGTCGACACAGAAAAGACAGCCATTCACCAAGCAAGTGTACAGTAGGCAGTTTTATGAAACATAGAAGTGGCTTTTTCATGCAGCTCCAGCGCATGATGTTGAAAGAGAACGCAGGTAAGAATGGTTTGTGTTTGCCAACCAGGAACATTTCTGGAAATGTCCACGGGAAGTACCGAGGTAATCAGGTGATATGGACCTGCCCCTCCAAGAATTTAATTTATGGGTGAGAAGTCTGAAAATAGAATGGCTTATCCCAGCGTCCATTTTTCTTCCTTTGGTTTCTTCTCTCCTCCCCCTCCTGAGAGACAGAGTAGTTCTACCACGGCTATGGACAGGAATACTCAAGTGAGGGGCGCTGTGGCCTGGGAGCTCCCACGGACAGGTTGCTGCTGTGGCTCATGCTGTTCCTTGAGTGCCTGCTGGCCGTGGGTCATCACTATATTTAATGGGTGCCTCGTGTGTGCCTGCCAGGGCTTTAGGTGCTGGCGACACAGCAGCGAGTGACACAGCAGCAAGTGACACAGGCACCACCCCCGCCTGCTGGAGCTTGTGCTGTATCCTCTGGGTGTTTTGAGAAACAGGAAGATGTGCCCGCTGGGGAAGGAAGCCTGGCCTCCAGCCTCTTACTCAGACTGACTCCCTTGTGCCCTCCCTCCGTGAGGTTTGCAGAGCCCGCTGTTGGCCAGTGCACTGGAAATCTGGCTGTGCATTGTTAGAAAAGTTTATCTGCCCTTAGGTCCCTCCCTCACTGACGAATTTTTACCAGAACCTTCTGTAGCCAGTCCAAGCTGACAGTGGTAGGCTTCAACTAAATAGCTAGTCAACTAGTTAATCTTTCTATTGTTGTAAAATAATGAAGGCACCCTCTGTGTCATGTCAGACAGAATGCCTCCTAATATTGGTGGACTATCAGTACTTTGTGCGGGGGGGTGGGGACGGAGAGCACTGTGATGAAAAATGGTAGAACTTGATAAATTATTATGACATTTTGATAAATTTTAAGGGGTTAAAAACAGTGTACTGTGACAGTGAGCTTTTTCCTCGTTATCAGAAGAACATGTAAATGGTACAGAGTAGGGAAGAAGGCCAGTGGCTCTGGCAGTTGTGATTTTTTTTTAAGATAAGAGAAAAATAAACCTTATTTTGAGCTCCTTGGAATTTGAACTCTTTATGATATTCTAGAAGCTTCTTGGGCTGCTTGAGATCCCCATCCTGAAGTTACAGGCCCACACAGTGCCCACGTATCTCAGAGCTGTCGCAGAGTCCTAGAAGATTCTGGAAACAGTTTACTGAATGACTGAGTATACGGTGGGGTGCTCTTTAGGGCTGGCGGGGTTCTTTGTTGGGGAAAAGTGCAAGTTAGGCAGGAATGAGTTGTTGTCATGTCAAAAGATTGCCGTAGAACAGAGAAATCCATGGCTTTAGGCGTTCTGGGAAGTTAAAAGAAATTAGTAAATTTTCTTCTGGAAGATTTTTGCTTTGAGATATTCTGATTATGTTGTATTGGCTTCAAATGCTATTTAATGAGCCCAGGTTTTTGTAGTGGGACCATAACTACAGCCATGAATTTTATGGATAGCTTAGGAAAGAATAAAAGGAATATTTTCCCATTCCTTAAGGGCTAATGCACTTAAAATATCTGTGAGCTTTGTCTTTAAAATCTTTTTATTTACAAGTGACTCCTGACATTGGACCTAATTGGTTCCTGAACATTTCATCTTGAAGCATACCTTTAATCCCAGCTCACGTTTCCTGTGGGCTGTGTTAAATGTAAAGCTTACATCCTTGTATATTGGGCTTCCCTTCCTGGGAGTCAGCTTTGTAATAGTAAAGATAACATAGTGGGTGTAAAAATACATCAAAAATACAAATGCACTTTTTACACAAATATTTATTAAATACTTCAAAGCAAAGATACTAAAAACAGTAAAAAAGCTTTGCTGTTAGTGTTACTTTTGGGGAATTATTTTCTGCTTAAGCTGAATTGACTAAAGCTCGTCAGAGTCCAAATGTTCAATCTTTATAAAGCAAATATGGGTATTATTTTGAGATTTATTTTATTTTCACAGAGAGGGGAAGAGAGGGAGAAAGATAGGGAGAAAAACATTGATATGAGAGAGCAACATCAATCAGTTATCTCTTGGATGCCCCCCTGACCAGGGACTGAATCCACAACCCAGGCCTGTGCTCTGACCTGACTGGGAATCGAACTGGCGACCTTTCGCTTTGCAGGATGATGCCCAACCAACTGAGCCATACCATACAGGTCAAGGCCAAATATAGGTATTTTTATCCCACTGTTTCAAGGACTTTTAATTTGTGTTATATAATAAAGTTGCCTGCCTCAAATTCTCTTGTGTGCGAAAAGTGTAGAAATGCCACTAAGTTTCTTAATTGCTAAAAGTTGAAGGAGGGGCAGTTGCCATGGCTACCCATGCTGGGATATTTCAGAAGGATCTTCTTAGCTGAACTGTGAATGAGATATTAAGAATTCGATCAAGCCTTCACACTGTGTAGAGCAATTGCTACAGAAATTCATTTGCCCTGAGCACAGTTAGAACAGACAGCCAGCTGGGTCTGTACCGTCCCCAGCTGAGTCAGCCTTGCGAGTCCGCTGACATTGACTTTGTGCATCTGGGTGCCATCAGTGTGGGTTATCCCTGTGAGATGAGCGGCTGTTGCAAGTTGAGCTGTCTTTGGGGTTTGAAGCCCAAACAGCATTAGGATGTTCTTCTTTAATCTGTATGTGTGTCGTGCCTCAAGAAAGTAAGCAAAATGGAAGTTTTGGGTAAAAGACCAAATTTAGGCTGTAATCATTTTCTGGCTTTCCTTTTAAATAAAGAAAGGACAAAGCAGGGCCTGGCTTTGTCTCATAATAGCAGCACTGACCTTAGAAATTTTTGTGTCTGTGCCCACATGAGCCATCAGAGTTCCTACAGCGACATTAAAGGAGGATCCTTCATCTCCCCTGTTTTCAAAGATGAAACACATCTAAGGGAAAGAGATGATATGAAAGTATTTTCTTCAAACACTTTTGGGTACTTACTTTTTCTTTCACTAGATTTTGTGCTTTGCAGGGTTACATACCTGGTAAAGTACTTGAGTATTTGTGTATTTATGATATGTCGACTCTCACTTTCTGGTTGAATTTGTATATTTTTTTTTAATTACTGATGTATATTAAGAAGGAAAAAGAAACAACAATCTTGCATTATTGCTCATAGTCCAGTAAACATCAAACTCTAAATCAACATATATTAAGTACAGTAGGTATTTGCCAGCACTATACCACAGGGACCAAAGGAAATGTGAAGAGTGATTCCAATCCTTTTTAAGTTTCCTGGTCTGATTTTCTGACCATTTCTTAGTGCCTAAAAACCAACATGACCTGAATTTAATTAGATTTTCATGGCAACGCATTCAACTCTACTCACATTTTTTCATTCATTCAGTTTTCTTGGCTTAGATAACATTTCTGGTATTCTTAGTCTTGTGGGTCACTCCTCTGCCCAGGTTTTCCAATTTTCTAGGTGTCACTTCTGGATTAAGGTATAATTTAGCCCTTTCCTACCCTTAGGACATCATATGGTAGAAATTAACTGAAGCAGTTCTGATCCACTTAAAGTGGTTGGGAACTGGGGCCTTATTGACAGGAAGGTTTAACAGAAGAAATGCTTTTAAAACAAGTCATTATATTTAGTTTTATTAAGATAATTAGATCAAGCCACTGAGAAGTTCCAAGGAGTAGGAAAAATAGTGCAGTGTTCATTATGAAAATCACTTGTGATTATGCATTTTGGTTATCTATTCAGGATCTCAAAGTGGTGGGAGGAAGGAAAGGGGACGTCACCACAGGTACAGTGGCCATGCCTTGGAGACTAAGAACCTGCACGGTAGCTCTCATTGGGGCCTCGAGTGCTCATCTGCCCTTCTTGGGAGGTCACCCTTGTGGGGACAGTGGCTGCCCAGAGGCCCCTCCCCCAATGCTCCTTTTTTTAAACTTCTGTATGAAAGTCAGGATTTGAAAATATTTAACAATGTTTATTCATTCTGTAGTGGCTTCTTCTTTCCAGATGAAAAGGTTCTCCTCTTGGCCTTCATGAAAATGGGTTGTAGTTCTGCCCTGCAACAGAAGTGTTAAAATATCATCTGATAAAAGCAAGATTTACCAGAAAAATCTCACTTCACCCCAGATCAAGTGAGCTATTGAGTCATGTATTATCCTTGAGTGGTAGGAAATAGAAGAGCCTCAGGAAAGCATTTTTTTCACTTGCTTCGTATTTATTTAAATTGCCAGTTCATTTATGTTTTTGTAAGAAATTTTAAATATTATAGTCGAAGAAAGAGATTTGACATTCTCTCAGATTTGCAAAGACTGGGTTCTATTCCCTGAGGAATAGCTACTGCATTGATTCAAAAGGTATAATATTTGGAAAAACAATTAAATAATTGGTACATGGAATGGAATATTACTAAGCCTCAGAAAGGAAGGAAATTCTGACATGTTATAACATGGTTGAACCTTGAGGATATTAAGTGAAATAAGCCAGTCACAAAAAGACAGGTATTGTGTGATTCCACTTTCTATGAGTTGCCCAGAGTAATCAATTCAGAGACAGAAAGTGAAAAGGTGGTTGCCAGAGGCTGGAGGAAGAAGGATAAGTGGATACAAATTTTCAGTTTTACAGGATGATAAGAGTTCTGGAGACTGATGGTGGAGATGGTTATGTTGCCAGTGAAACTGAGCTTCTCCACAGTTTCACAAGAAAAGCGTTCTAAGGACACACACGTGGGACCCTGTGTGTGACAAGATGGTTTATTCAGGGGGAAGTCTGCCCTGGGTTTCCAATGTCCCATCTCCCTCCATCCAGCCACGGAAAAAGTCTACCTGTGTCTTCAGCAAGGCCAAAACAATATTTAAGGTCCGGAGTTTCTGCTTCACGTTAAACCTTAGTCCTTTTGGAGTCCCACAGTCTGCAGCGGGCACTGGTAGCTGCTAGTCCCACAGGGATGCATGCTCCTGGGCAAGAGAGAATGTGTGAATGAACAGGGCAGATGTGCAGGCAAGAGGGAACACACAAATGAAGGGGTGAGTGTGGGTCAGAGAGAGAGAGAGAGAGAGATTCTTTGTCCCCCTGGGATTATATTAGTTTGTGTTTGGGATGAAGTAGGTGTTTTTTTCAAAAGAATCCATCGACTTCCCAAGCTCTTGCAGGCTTTGGATGTGTCCACACCTTCTAGTTAGACTGAGAGGCCTCTTGGGTCAAGTACCTCCCCTTGCCTCACCCAGCAGTCCCGTACTGGAGCCGGGACCGGAGCGGTGTCCCCTGGGTGTGAAGCTCTAGCTTCCTGGCGAAGCAAACAGGCTCCTGCTCCCAGTTTATTAAGCTCAATGTCTAATTTCCTTTGCTCCTTTTTCTTATTAACACTTGTTAACTACCTGCAGTAACAGTTATCGAACAGTGAATTTCAACCTTTGTCATCTTGTGGCACACATAAACCGATTACTAAAATTCAGCAGCACACCAAAAGACATGTTATATTTTCACATCGGACTGTTGTTGTGTTGGCTGTTGTTGGTTTTTAATTTGATGGTCTAAGACAGGGGTGTCAGCCTCTTTTCACCGGGGACCACATCAGCCTCGTGGTTGCCTTCAAAGGGCCGGATGTAATTTTAGGACTGTATAAATGTAACTGCTTCTTATCAGTTAAGCGAGAGCTCGGCGCTGCCACCGGGTAGAAACAAGGTACCGGGGCGGATAAAACAAGTTGGAGGGCCAGGTTCGGCCTTCGGGCCTTGTGTTTGCCACCTGTGGTCTAAAGGAAGAGCGGTCAGTGCCCCTGACTAGACAGTCAGGTATTGCATGTTTTAAAAATTCTGGCAGACACCAGTTAAAAATCACTGTTGTAGAGCCTTGTAAATGTACTTAATAATACTGAGCTGTACACCTAAAAATGGCTAAGATGGTAAGTTTTATGTTATTTTATGAGTTATAAAAGGCATTTATTGTTCACCTGTTTTGAGGGTGCCGATTAGAGTCCAGCGACCAACGCAAAAGCCCCAGGTTGAAGGATGCTCACAGGCCAATGAGAGTTGAGGGTGCGATGCTGCTGGGATGGGGAACCCAAGGTTAAGGCTATGCTTAAGAATGCTTTGGTTCTAAACTCATATAAACCTGAATGGACCACGAAAAGGGACCTGAAATGGTTCTCTTTGTAATTCCCACTCATGCCTTCCACCCCTGGGTGAAGTGCTGCCTCCCCGGCAGGTGCTGTGGGCTCTCTTTAACCAGCGTCTCTTTTAACCGGTTTCCTTTATGCTCTGTTCCCAAATCCAGCTCTGCTGTTCTTTCTTGGCCTTTACTGTTAAATTCCCTATTTGATGTGTGAGTTTCTCCCATTTTAGTTCCATGCCTTGTCATTTTTCTTCTTGGACTACAAATTCATAGAGGACGTGAGCTGCACACGGTGACCTTTGCTGCACCCAGCACAGTAAACCATATTTAATGAATGTTTTGGATGAGGATGAACTTGAAGCTGACATTGCTAATGCCTACTTAATTGAAGGTTCTCGGTGCCTCTTTAGCAGCGAAGGATGGTCTTCAGTTTACAGCGGAGAACAAACAAGCCCTTAAGCTTTTTCCAGTGGCCCCGAGAAATTTAGGCATTACCCCAATACATACTGACCTGGACTTTGTCAGAGAGGAGGAGAGAAACAATTGGGGCAGTGGGCAGCTTCCCTTTCCTTTACCCAGTTCAGAGATGGGAGTTCAGTGCTGGGGATGGTCCGAATGTTTACTTCCTAGTTCAATTTACTAAAGATGCAGTTTCCCTCCTCCTTCTCAGTAAACAGGTTTTTCTTTTTACCCAGAATAATAGTTGTAAGTAGGGTTACATGTGTCCTAGTTTGTTTGTGTGTGTGTGTGTGTGTTTTTAAATACCTGCTTTGCTGGCTTAATTTTTAACAGCTTCTCCTTTTCACTCTCAAAAGTACCCTGGTTTGGATAAATTTTATTACTACTTTGGTTAGAGGGGGGGAACATGTACAGAGAATCAGTTGTTAGGGGAAGGTGGGGAGGAAGAGGAAGGAAGACAGGTTGTCAGAGATTCAGGAGGTGAGGAATTTGAGAAATAGCTGTGTAGTCTGACATGTTCGATATTCATTGGGTGGGAAAAATTATTTGGCTTTTAAGTTGCAAGCATGCTAGTCTAATATGTTACAGTTTGAAAGTCTCGTGGACTGCATGGGATCAAAGGAAGATTGATTTTAATTAGTCATACGATAGAATCCTTTACTGCAGGTTAATATTTTCTTTAGAGCTTCAAACATTTTTATGGCTAATGACAAAAGAGTTTCCTATAATGTACAAATGTGTGCATATATCTTGCATTTGTTCTTTAACTTTAAAAAAGAATTCCAATCTGCTACATGCTGTTTTATATAATTTAGATAATTGTACACTTGATACTTCAATATTGATTGACTTAGCTATTAAGAAAAGCTATGTGGGTAATAAAGGAAATGAGGTAGGACCATATTAATATCTTCATATTTATTAAGGGAACATCATGAAATCTAAACAAAATAAGGGTGTTTTAAATCAGGTATCACTTAGGAATTTTGATGTTGCAAATTTTAATTTAAACTAGTTCGAGCTGATTTTGGTTAAGGAGGTGTATAGGTTCCAGTGAACAGCAAGTCCAGCTGTCCGTGCTTTCTGGTCCAGCGGCCCACCAATCTCAGCGCCATCCGGTTCACTTCCATTTCCCTGCTCTGGCATCCCTCAGATCTACTTCAGCCTAAGCCCAGGGCTCCCCTTGCTGGGACACTCACTATATTGCTTGAGTTTTTTTATCATGACATTCTCTCTGTGTTACTTGTATATAAAAATAAAATTTAAAAAATATTTTGCTTTTATTTTTTGAAAGAGCTTTGCAATGAGATAGGAAGGTACTAATTCATATCCATCTCATCAGATCAGCAAACAGTCTTACTGGCGGAGGAATTGTCATTTGTATTTTGCATGGGAAGAAACAGAAGTGTGAGTGAGTTACTCAGGGTGGGATAGCTGGCAGGATGAACTTGAACTCCAACCCAGGTCTTCTGATTTTATGCTCTGGCAGGATCTTGCTTCTTGCTCAGTGTATTTCAGAAAAATGTGTTTGCAATTTCCTTTCCATTTAGGTTTAGGGTTGTGCCACAGTGTTCCTTGTTACGAAGGAAATAAGCTGAGTGCCTTTGGGCTAACCAGACTTGGCTTACCCATCAGCAGGGTGACTTTATTGATGCAAAATTAGCCCCATCCCCCCGATGTACCAAAGAGAGATCAAGGATCTTGTTCAAATAACCTTTTGACAACTCTGCCTCAATCGCCATCCCATTCCACTCCGAGCACTGGGGCTTTCCATCATTGTCCCTCAGCTCCTGCCCTTCCTGCTCACAGACTGTCTGTCCTCGCACTTGTAACCTCCACTTAACAGACTTACGCCCATTCCTTAGGAACCAGGTAAACTGCTGCTGCCTCTGCACTGTTTTCTCTGTTTATTCTGGTAATCACTCTTCTTTTCCCGAGCTCCTGGAGTGCCTTGAATTTCTCTTATGGCACTTAGCACTGGCTGCTTTGCACTCTTGCTGTTCGTCTTTATTATATTCCTCCCCACAAGCTTGTGCTGAGCTCCTCAAGGGCAGTGACCATTTCTCATTCATCTTAGTGTCTCCACTGCACTTAGCACAGTGCCATATCCCCAAGAAACTTTGCAGTTACTTTTTAAGAATAAATGCATGGGTTTAGAGATGGCTATGCCCACTCATAAGATTTGAGGATTGCAGATTTTTAAAACACGTGAATATTACAGGAAACCTTATTATTAGTGTAATTATCACCTGGTTTGTACATAATTTTAAAAAGTAATTGTATATTTTTATGCAGTAGTTTACAGTTTTAAGTCTACACTACTTTTAGGGGCCTACCATTTCATTAAATGGCATAGGTGCTTTGAGAACGCTGCTGTGGAGAACGGGGGAGGGAGTGCAGAGCTGAGGTCTTTTTCCGAAGCCCAGTGAGCTGACTCCAAGCCTTGTTCAGTATATCCTGTTAGGCTAAGCCATGGACAGCTGTCTCCGCCCGACTAGTTCTTCTCTCATAGCTTGCATTCATTATATTAGCCTAGAGAACAGGGTTAAAGGGTTTTAACTCTTCTCTGCCTGGCCTGCATTTCAAAATATTTTGGTGGTTTGGGGAATTCTCTCTGTTTCATATATACTGAATTTTTTTCCTGTCTACACATTTCATTCCATGTTCCCCCGTTTCTGTAGCACTTGTGGTACCAGCAGTATTTAGCTAGAAAAGAGAGCAAAGGGAACTAGACATTGAGTTTAAGAAGCTGGAAAGCATAAACCTGTTTGCTTGCTGGCCAAGAAGCTACAACTTCACACTCCAGGGGCTTACAGCATTTCTGCACCAAGCAGAGTAACATTTTTCCCCTCCTCTCTGTGTAGAAGATTGGGGGTGGGAGCAGGGAAAGGCAAGCATATGCACAAGAGGTCAAAATGGCATGGAGGAAGTGCTGAACCAAAGAGGCCTGTCAGTCCAGCCTGGGGAAAGAAGGGATTGGTTAGAAGGTGGGCCTATCAGAGTACACAAAAGTTTGGGAAGTTGATTGGGCATTTTGCGAAAACGTGTGGTCCATTCCAATCACAAACTAATATAATCCCAGGGGTACAAAGAAGATTTCTCTGTTGCCCCAGTGACCCGCATCCATACAGTATATGCACTTGTTCTCTCCATGGCCGCCAGGAGGGGTCCTGAATGCCGAAGCACAGCAATAGACTACAGCTGGAAACACGTGATGCTAGCCAGATGCTGGACTGGACTGGGCTTTGACATGGGAGTGTAAGCTCTGGCCAGTGGCCTTCACCCAGGCCCTACTGAAGACATGGTTGGATGTTTTCTAAGCCGAGACAGACAGAGACGGACACTGGGAAGCCAGGAGGGGAACCCCCTTAATTTTACAACATCAATAAACCATACCACAGAGCCACATTTTCCCATGCAGGTCCCAGAAAATTCTTTTCTTTTAGATACCACAAGAGCCCCACTTCTACCAGTAATAGATGGCATTCCACCAGTTGCACTTGGGCTGGTCTAGGACCTGGCATTTTTGAGAACCTCCCCACTTACTCTCATTCTAGGTAGTGCTGATGTTAGGGTCGGGGAAGAATCCGCCTCCAAGGACACCAGAATAGATCAGTATTGAGGAATAAGGGGCTTTGAGATAGACCTTTTAAAAAATGTGTAAGATTTAGGTCAGTGGAGAGGAACATATTTCCATGTAAAGGAAAGAAATAGAACAAAGTCTAAGGCGAGAATGAGTATGCAGAATTCAGGCAGAGGGACTCCTAAGCAGGCTTCAACAGAAGCTTGCCTTATAGAAATGACTCGCAAACTGTGGGTGCAGCAAAAGTGCCCATTGAGCTTCTTCCATCTTCACATTGCTGTGCTCCACTCCGACTCTGAAATTCTGCCAGACTGGACTGTTCTGACGTTTGGGTGTGTCCTGGGCATTTGCGTTTCTACCAAATATCTGACTAACTTTGAACACCTTGAGTAATGGGACACCTGCCTCATGGAGTAAAGGAGGATACGCTGATGGGGTAGCAGGGACTGCATGTTAGCAATCTTTCCGTTTTTGGACAAGGCTTTGGGGATTTAAGAGGGGATGAGAACTGTAGCTGGGAGATCGTTCTGGGTTTGCTGAGTGATCCTGGTAAGTGATGTATGCAGTGAGGGTATGGGGCCGGGGGAACGATTAGGAAATAAAGGGTAGGCCTTTTCCTCAGAAGAAGGTGTAGACAGCTGAAAAACGGAGTTCACTCTTCTGTAAATTGCAAAGAAATTACCAGGAAATTTTTCATCTACATAAGCCATTGACATTTTTTAGAAGGGCGTCCTTTTTAATCCACTCCTCAGCTATCCCTGATAGACATCCTAAATAGCTTAAAGTCAGAGATTGGCCTAGTCTTGGGTTTGAACTTGGAGTCTGTGAATTCTGGACAAACCCTGGACAAAGGACTTTGTGAATCAGCTCCCTGAAAATAGGCAATTTTGTGTGGACACACGTAACCTGGAGAAGGTCCATATTCTTGATCACATTTTAAAAAGAACCCTAATTAGGATTTAGGAAAAGATCACTTTAGCACTCTTCTGATTGGCTGGCTGGATTTTTCTCTCTTCTCTCATTTTTAAAATCCATAATAAATGCCAGTTAGTGAAAAAATGATCCCAAACAACAAAGAAGGGCCCAGCCCATACGATGGAGGGATAGGGGAGCCTGTACTTTCCTACGGAAGACCCTCCTTTTGCTTTTATGTGTGAGGTGTGCCATCATTAACAATAAACTGCAGGAAAATAGAACAGGAGCATTTCATTGAACGTGTGATGAATTTCTCTGCTCCTCATGGCACAATTTCAGTGGTCTCGGCTGAGTTATAGAGAGCTGTCATGTAATGGCAGAGAGGCAAATGCTAGGTATCACCATCAAGTTTGGAGCTGAAGAAGAAAGCTGGTGTGTGAAACAGGACTATGTGTTAATGGCTTTCTCAAGTTTTTCATTAAAGATTTGTCAAAATGGTGAGCCCTCTGACTGTTCTACAGTCTCTGGCTTCCGATGATTCCTTTGTGGAATTAAAGAATGCTTTTTGGGAAGACTGGCTGAGCAAGTGCTTTGTTGGAATTTCCACAATTTGATTAATGGGCCCAGCAGAGCATCCTGCTGTGAATTCCCTCTGCTGATGGTAACCGTCACAATGAGCAAAGCTTTTCCGAGCTTGGCACTTCCATGCTGCCTGTAGGCTGCTCTATTGGGTGTGACCATTTTTAAAACGCCACAGTGCTAGGATGAAAATGGGCCATTTTGAAATGGCCTATTGATTTGCAAAACCTTTTTGTGTCAGACTGAATGGTCTCATATCTGAGTTGAGGGGAAAATGCAGGCTATTTTCAATTTATTATTGTATCTCGAAAGTTTGAGTTGACAACATCTCAGGCAGTGAAGTTCACCTCCCGTTGAAAGGTCTACTTGCATTTCCTGCCTCAGTTATATGTGATAAAATCTGGTTCAGTAGCTTTTGCTGCAAACACTTCTGCAGGCCCCACTGATGGTGTGTTCAGTGAATAAGGATCTAGAAGGCCTAACGATGAGTCAAGCTCACCCATTAACTTGGGGACCATGTCCCCACCAACATTGTCTATCGGACTGTTTATGGAGGAAGCCACCACGTTTATTAGGTGTTGGCCTGGCCAGCAAGGTCTGTATTCACTCTGGTCATCACAGTATTTAATCTTGAGGCTAAGTCTGGCCTCTTCATGAGAAGTCACAGAATGGTAACACCACGTCAGCTTGCCACTGAGTAAACGATGTCTTTGCCTGTTGATAAGAGCCACCTGATAGATACCCTTTAATACAAAAGTGTAGGGTCTAGGTTTAAAGGATTCTTTCCCTGTCTTAATATCTGGGCTGACTTAGCGTGAGTTCTGTTTTGACTTCTATGGCAAACTTTATATGCACCTTTTGTAGATGTTTATTACTGCCAACAATAACAACAGTAATAGAGGGTTAAGGAGGAAGGAAGTTGTAAGGACCACAGATGCTCTTTGCTGAAGTGTGGTGTGATTCACCTTGAGGAGGAGGCTTCTGGTCTTCAGGCAGTCCCAGCCTGGGGTGAGTGAGTTGCCACTTTTTAACATGTATTTTACCCACGCCCTTCAGTGCCTGCTTTTTTATTTTTCTTGACGTGGCAGGAGTGTTCGTGAAAGGTGAGGAGCTACTAGAACTATCTATGACCAAAAATGGACCAATGAAATTTCTGGTGAGAGCCTTCTGTTTAAACCCCCATTTTAGCATTGAGAGTCTGCTTTACAATGAACATGAAACAGGGCATTTGCAGCTGTTAGGGCGTGTGCTTCATGGTCTTAATGTCAGATTTGGTGGTAGTAGGACCACAGCAATAAAAAAGCCTGGACCCCCAATCTGCCTGGGAGACAGAACTTCCTAGAGCATCCTGGGAAGTAGAGAGCATGTGGAGTGGATGCCATTTCATGGGGTTTTGCGGCATATTGCGTTTTGTAAAATTCCCTTTATCGTTTAAATTGAACTCAGATGTACCCGTGTACCTTTTATCGTCATCTGGCTGTTGTTTTCTTGGTGCTTTCCATCAAGGAAAATAAGGTTTGGAGAGTCCTCATATCAGTTTCTCTCCTGAGACCTGGAGTTATAACTCGTATATGTTTGCACTCCTTGAGATGCCTTTGTGTAGGGACTTACGAAGTACTTATTATTCAATTTAATTTTTTTTGTTTAATGAATATTGTTTAAAGCACATAAAGTCTTTGTCCCCTTCTGTTGAACCAGGCCTGGAAACTGTGGTAATGCAGCGACAGGTGTGCTGCTTTTTAGCTGAAAAAATAGAGTTAGAATTACGTTCCCAATTCGTCAGTTTCGAAATCCAGCTCACCTTTGAGACTAGTCTCTCTGTTAGCTTTGAAATTTTACTCTTAGGTATAAAAAAATTATTTTATAAATTTTATACTTGCGTCTCTCTAGTAGTACACAGTGCGTACACATACAGGCCATATAGACATTGGCTGGGGCCCTTCCTACTCATGTGAAAATGGGAACCCTGAAAGTCTGCCAAAAGATCTCATATTTACAAGTGATTAAATATAATGTAAAATGAAAAAAATTAAAATCACAATCGGAGCTAGAATGGTTGTCCCAGTCCCACCCTAGGATTGTGGGTGTAGATACAATCAAGCCCTTGGTGGCGAACGCTGAGCATCATTCCCAGAGACAGACAGCGTCCCGAAAAGGAAAGTTAATTGGCCGAGAGTATTATTATCATTGTTATTGACCCCACAACTTGTTTCGAAGTTGTTTCTAAAGCAAGGGGTTTTGATGCTCTCCAACGTGTTTGTACCACATGTCCGCTGACTTGGGCTGGTTGTCACCCAACGCACAGCCGCCGAGAACCCTGGGGGAGTGGCTTAGTATGGCAACCCTGAACAAGTCCCCTGACCTCTGTTCTCCAGGTACATTTTATTAAAAAAAAATGTTCTATTAACATTTCTACAGTGATTCTTATTGAAACAGGCAGATCATGACAGTCCGGTGCCCTTCTGTGATTATCCACCGGTGTAGGTGTCGGTCCTCAGGTGAGAGGAGCCAAAAGCTTGTTGATGGCGCCCTGATGCTGCTCCTAGTCCTGTACTGTCAGCTTTTGGCTCCTACCCACAGTTTCTGTGCACACCTGCCGGGTGGGGTCCCCGGCTATGCAAGCTCACAAGTTACTGTTGAGGAGGAGAGAAACCCACCTCCTGTTCAGCCAGCGATTAGCGTGCTCACCCCATCTCATCTGTAGAGCGGGGCTGCCACAGAGGGAGAGTGGGTGACTCTCCCTGGGGAACTCGTGCTTGGTTCAAGCCAGGCGCTGTCACCTTGAGGGAGGTCTCTTTGACCCACACTGGCCTGTGGACGTGGTGTGGGTGCACAGAGATACACGGCACAGCCTTGCTATGGATCACATCCCATTCCTCCTAAAAGGACTGACAAATTCATGGTCACCCTACTGAATGAGATTAAGAGAGAGAATCAGTCTGTGGTTGTAATTTTCCTAATCAAACCATCTTCCCTTCCTAGGACAGTATAAAACCAACCACTTCCTTAGTAAATAATTACTGGTAACTAACACTTAGATATTCTGCTTACTTACTGTGAGCCAAGCACCTATTCTAAGCAATCCGCATGTGTTAAGTCTTGGAATCCTCACATCCGTCTTAGGAGGTGGCTATGCTATAATTGGCTGCAGAGACAGGGAGCAGTTAAGAAACGTGCCCAAGGTCACTGGGCTGGTGGAACCAGGAATAAATGCCCCTCTGTAGCTCCAAGGTTCTGTCCTTAACCAACCCATCATACCTCTTGTTGCCGAGTGCAGACTAGTTCTGCGGTGGTTCATTTGGATTCCAATGGGCTTTTCAGGTGGCTGAGTTTGATCATCTATGAGAGTAGGCAGTTTGTTTTCTGACTCTGCGGAAGAGAGATACTGAGTAAGAGACCTGAGTAGGTCAGCGCATCTGGCTGGCCCCAGTGCTCTGGGTTTCTTGCCTTCCCCTCTGGGCCCAACATCAGAAACTTGGTGCCAAGTACTCTTGTACCCATTTGCTTTTTCTTGGAATAGATTTTCACAGGTACCTACATCTTCCTTCAAACCTTCTCTTCCTCCTTCCTTTTTCTTGAACAAGATCAGCCTGTATTCACTCTTGGTGGGGGAGGGTATGTGCCTCATGAGTCAGGGACTTGATTGGAGGGTGGAGGTGCCAGTTCTTACAGCCAGGTTTGGAGAAGATAACGGATTACATCGTTCTTCAATAGCAGCGATGACATCCTGACGTGCATGTGGCCTGCCACGGACTTGAAGTCGCTCTTCTCCAGCTAGGCTTGGCCCAAATGCCTGCTTTACTGCGACCTTGTTCCGGTTAACGTCTCATACTGCAGGTGAAATGAGGAGTGGAATGCAGGTTCTAGGAGCTAATACAAAACTCCGACTTGTTTTCACTCAGAGCTCCATCTTGGGACTACATTCTGTCCGGAGGCCCAGCGCAACTTCTCTCACTCTCTTGTTTCAATATATTAAAGTTCTTGAATTATATTCCATGTTATTGATCTTGGCAAATGTCGGTTTCAAAACTGAGAGAGAAGTAAATGGTATAAGTTCACAATATTCAATGGTATAAGTTATTCAATATTGTTTTTACTGTGCATTTGTCTGAATTCTATCTAATGCCTAAAAGAATTGTATCAAGCAAGAGTCCTTTCACATAAAATCAGTTGACTTTTTAAAATTATTAATTTATTTTCAGAGAAAAGGGAAGGGAAGGAGAAAAAGCCATCAATCGGTTGTCTGTTGCACACTCCCAACCAGGGACCTGGCCCACAATCCAGGCATGTGCCCTGACCAGGAATCCAACTGGCAGCCTCTCGGTTTGTGGGATGATGCACCAGCCAGGGAGGTCTAAAATCACTTTACACTTTGCCTTTTAAAAAATATTGATTGATTTAAGACATTTGGTGTTTGCCATATCTAAGAGAGTTTATTCTGATTCAGGATCATTGTGAAGTCCCTAAATTTTACGTAGACAACATTTTCTCATAGTCCATGTACAGGCTGGCTTCCTCTGCATTCAAGACTGGGAGAGACAGAGGGGTGTCAGGTTGTCGTCTGCTAGCTTAGAACCTGTGATTAAAAGTAGGTTTATACTGTTCTGAAGCCCATCGGTCTGGTCCCTCTGTCCTTCGGAAGGGACACGTGACAGCCTCTTCAGTGTGTTTAGTTAACTTTTCAACGTGGCGTCCCCTCCGCACAGAGGAAGACTGACCGATGAAATTCCTGTGGCGTCTCGAGGCATCTTGCCTTTGTTAGGGAGTAATGTTTCTGCAATTCATTGAGCTTGTAAGAGGTTTCTGGTATTGAATGAAAAAGAATTGTAGGTATTTCAGGAATTCCTGAATAGCTATTTGATAATCAGGCGGATGGAAAGAAAACAGTGTCAGGCTGGGGGTGCTATAACGTGGGTTTCAAATTTTGAAAATGATGCCAAAGTTGGACACTCTTATTTCACAGAATGCTGTTTTGCACTGAAGGAGAAATTCCTAAAAGGCATAAAATGTTTCATTTGATAAATACTGAAAATAAAATGGGCTTGGTGAGGCATATTTTTAAAATAAACTCAACTCCTATAAGCCAGTATTTCTGTTGGTACTAATTTCAGAAAGTCTGAATTATAGGCATTCAATTTTGATAGCCAATCTATAAGTATACATTCTGTCCACGCAGGTCATCTATGAGAATGTGCTTTTCTAAAATTTTATTTTGCTTTATTACTTCGATTTTTTAAAAGTAATTTTCTGAAGATACTAATAATATATTGTAACTATAAATGACCTAGAAGTTACCTAAACAGCCGGAAAAGGTTTTCTGTGGGGGTGGGGGTGTCCGCTCAGTCATTACTTTTGCTGAATTTGATTGCTGTGTAAAGCTTCCTTTTAGGAAGAGATGAGGGGAAGGAAGTTGTAGAGATAAGCAGAGCTCACACCGCCAGCAGTCTTAGAGCACCTGGCTTTTTTTGCTTGCTTGCTATTTTTTGGCAGCAAGAACCGCATACGCCACTGAGGGAGTAGATGATAGTCATTTAACCAGCGTTAAAGAACTGCAAATGCTTCTCTTTTCTATGTGCTTCGTTGCTTTACTTTAGAATATCACTTTCAGACCGTGAGAGCCACTTGCACGTCAACTTATTTATGTTTAATTTTACACGAAGATTCTTAATCTGTCCGTCTGGTTTGGCTGCCAGTGCTGTATATAATATGATTGATTGATGGCACACAATTCTGCATGTCTACCAGGGATATTTTTTTCTAAGGAGGTTTACAGGATGATTATTTAAAATATAAGATTCTGGTGTACTAAATATAACATATAAGTATCGGAACAGTATGACTTCCAACTGTAAAGGGTCATAGGATGGGTTAGCTTCCGAATTTTAACATTCTTGAGTTTTCTGAATATCATTTCCTTTGGTGAAAGCTCAAGTCCGAGAGGATTTTATCTTTGGGCACATGCTTCTTAATTTGTCTCTGATTTTAAAAGGAAAAGATGCAAGTTATGGTTTATGTTTCAGCACTTAATTAAAAAAATTATAATCTTATAAATGCTAATTTGCCAAATACTTTACAAAGCAATTTCATATACGTCAACCTAGTTCATTCCTCACAGGGTGCTCTGAGGGAGGCGTTAGCATCTTCAGCTGATGCACTCACTGAGTGGGGCAAAGATCAGGTCAAACCTTGCATGACACCCACCTGGTTGTTGAACTGGGACTGGGGCTTTTCGGGTACTTTGGCTGATCCAGTCCATTTTGTAAAATGTCACACAAAGCTTTTATTATTATTATTCTTTTTATGTTAAGATAAAGACACAGCCTTAGCAGGCACCATAGTCTGGCCTCTGCCTGCCTTCCTCACTTCTGTTTTCACATACTCTCTTGTGTTCCCTCCTGCTTTCAGCCTGTGGGCTGCTTTCTAGCCTCTCCCAGGGGCCCAGCTTCCTCCTGGCAGGGGCTTCTGCATAAGCTACTCTGTTTTCATGGAACTCTCTTCCTTCCCCTTCCTCCTTTTTATTCCTTTCCTTGTTCCCTAGTTAAGGCGTAGTCATTCTTCAGGCCTCAGTGCAAGTCTTTTCTGACCTTACACTCTCATAATTCCACTCGCTTGTTGGAAGCACTTCTGCGGTTTATTTTTGTGGCACTTGGTTATCTCCCTCATTAGATCAAGCTCTGGAAGGGTGGAGTACTTCCCCTTTGTGGGGTCTTTAAGGATCATCACAACATGGCTGCAGAAATTACTCGGGGAGAGGCATATGGTGTTAAAGTTACACTCACAGGTCCTGGAAGAGGGCGGCCCTGTGCGCCATGTGGGAGGCCATATGGAAGGAGTGCCCAGGAAGAGGCTCAGCCAAGGAGGTAGGGACCTGAAAGAGAATGAGGTCTTGTGGGCAAGTTCTTTTAGTCGGGTCAGGGTAGAGTACACAAGCAAGCGTCTTGAGGGGATTTCATGAATGTTACGTAGTCACAGAGAGGAGAGGGCAAGAAAGGGGGCAGGGGGACTTTTGACAGGATGGACCTTATTGCACTGACACAACTGGTCACCTGGGTGTGGCATTGACAGCCTGTTTGTGGGGATGTTGAGGCAGGAGGAGAATACAGAGTTTTAAAAATTTACAGCACATGCCCATTATACGAGGTCTGTCCAGAAGGTATCCGCCATGTAATGTGAAAAATAGAGACATTTATTGAAGAAGATACAAGATACAAGAAACATTGGGCATAGGACAATGATGCCTCAGTCCCCTTCAAAGTAGGCACCTTGGGACCTCACACAGTTCTCCCAGTCACCATCAGATGCCCTGTCATATTTTCCTGAATCTCATCCATGATATGAAATTTCTCCCCTTTCAAAGGTGATTTTAGTTTTGGGAAAAGCCAGAAGTCACAGGATGCCAAATCTGGGCTGTGGGGGAACTAAATCACCTGGGTTATTTGATGTTTCACCAAAAAACTCTGCATGAAACATGGTGCATGAGCAGGCATGTTGTCGTGATGAAGCTGCCAGTTCCCTGGAGAACTCAAGCTTAATGCAAAATTTGATGTCGATTCGTTGCTCTTCTTGCTCATTCATTTTGAATGAGAGGGCCACACAGTACACATGCTCACTTAATGGCATCTACCACCCCCACTGAGTAGTACAGTGAAGTCATCATTGTTCATACATACACATTCCAGTCCACCGTCCTTGGCTGACAGGTTACATCGATGTCCCACAAACAGTTCTCATTATATTAACAATGGCTGGACTTTTTCCAGACAGACTTCATATTCTCAGTGCCTAGCATGGGTGCCTGGCACGTCAGAGGTCTCATGTGAGTGAATGAATGAATGAATGAACGAGTGAATGAATGAGATTTAGTTGGTATCCATTAAGAGTAGCTGGTAGAACTCTCAGCTAGATTTGAACAAATCAGGACTCTTGTTTAGCTCCAACTCCAATCAATTAACCAGTACTTACTGAGTGCAAGACAGGGCATGAGCGTTGTAGTTCTGTTGGCTTATTTTTCCATCTTATCATTTTTTCATGTTTACAGAGCCAATGAGAATGATTCAGGTAGCTGCTAGAAGCCACCCAGTAAAAGTGTGCAGCTAATAAACAGCAGTATTTATTTAGGGGAGCTGCAAACATTTAAACACAAATGTATGTCGTTGGTAGAATTTAATAAAGTAGGCTTGATTTGAAAGTTTTCCCTTTCTGTACAATACTTCATGATCTTGGAAGTTTTCGGAAAATGAGGCGGGCCACTTCTCAATTACTCCTAACCAAACTTAACTTTCAAATAGCACTTTCTTCACCAGTGTTCTTCCTTTGTTCATCTCTGAAACTCCCTTTATCGACCCTGCAAGTTGAGGCATTCATACAAATCCACAGACTTAACTTCTTTGCTCTCTGCAGAGAAGGTTCCAGGTAATGTCAGTTGTCTCTTGGTCTAAGAACAGTATTTGTCCAGCTTGCACTTTAGTAAATTGCTAAACCTAGTGAAAGCTAGACCTTTCCACTTCCTCTCGAGCTTGATTGTCAAAATATAATTTGTTTGGAGTGAATTCTCAGAATATCACAGATACACATATATTCACATGTGATTAAATGATATACTTGGAAGTCAAAGTTGAACTAGAAAGTTTACGGGTTATTTTTGTAATATTATTTCGTATTTCCTGCCATTATGTTCCCCTCTTTGGGGCTGATGATTTGAGAAGTTAACTACTTACAAACCAGCTTTAGTAAGAAATTTTATGTTTAAAAGAAAAAACATACAAAACATGGAAATTATTCCTTCTCTTTGAGTATACCACCACCCCTACCCCTGCACACACACTTTAACCAATTTTAGGATTGTATCAATTAAATATTTTACCATGTGTCTGGTTAGTCAGTGTTTACATGAGAATGTTGCCATTTTTTTGCTGAATAATATTTTTATCTCATTGATTTTTGCCTCAAACCCAAGAACACAGTAGCTGTGTTGTGTGGTAGGAAGGCCCTAGAATACCAGGCTGGGATTTTTTTAAAAAGGAGATACCAGAGGAATGCAAGTACATTATACTGATCCTGAGGATAGATGTCAGGGCGTGTCTAAATCATGTCTACATTTAGTGTACTTTGTAAATAAAGCCCATAATTGGTACGCATGAGTAGTTAGAGCAGTTTTAATTGCATGAAACCCGTCTGAGAGAAGGATCCATTCTGTTCTTGGCGGTTGAGGAGATTATAAGTGCAGGGTAGAGCTGCGTGTCATTTAGCCATGGTTTGCTAGGGTTCAGACATCCTTCTCCTCTTCTCCTCTGGTGGGTGGAGATGGGGTGGGAAGAAAATAGCTGGATTTGCCCTGGTTCTTGGGAAGGAGAAAGGGGATTTGTGATTCTGGCTGAGGATTTGGGTACCCAGGAGCAATGCCCAAGCAGAAGAGCTGGCTGATGGTGGCCTCGTGGCCAGCAGCTGACAGGCCTTTACTGGTAGGTATGTTGCCGGGTTGATCCCTTTTGTTGGCGTTATCTTCGGTAACATCCTTGACATGTAGGGAGGAAATCTTTTCAAGGTAAACAGAATGACAAAGAATTTCTGCATTTTACCTTCTGAGATTGGTTTAGGGTTCTGTGACTAAGTTCCTGACACCCAGTTTGTTCTCTGAAATATTTTTTTGTTGAATGAATGAATGTAATTTTTAAATGGGGTAAGTCCATATAAATCAAATACCCATTTTTGAAGCATTTCCATAAATTAAGTGAAATCTGTGTAGTAAACTGAGTGATATGTATTAGTGAAGCACCTAGCTGGAAAACTCATTTAAAATCATACATTATTTTAAAAGCCACATGTAAAAGTCATTTCCAGATTATTTTATGGATTGCTAGTTGAAGGACAGCTTTATTTTTAGACCTGTTTTTGCAAGACTTGCTACAATTGGGGAGTAAATATACTCATGGTCACTTAATAACTAAGTTACCTGCTTTATGCTAGGTGGTTGCTATGAGAGATCTCGCACAAATAACAGTGAAAACAAGGTCGCCGTATTTCAGCACAAGGGTTAAAAGGGACTAGGCAGGCGGATATGATGATATGGGAGAGGGGGGTCAAGGCTTGATTGCTACGAATGAGGTGAAATTTGAGGTGGAGCTTAAACGATTTTGGAGTCTGATAGCTAGAAGGGAGAAGGGAAGACATTGCTGGGGAATCTCCACTGGTTTGGAGATGGAGCGTGGGCCGTGAGGAAGGTGGTAACCCTGAGATTATTATTGTAAAAGGGGAAATGAGGCAGGGTGTGGGCAGAGGGTTTGGGATTTAGTTAATAAGCCCATCAGAAATTTCTGGAGAGAAGCGGAAGAATGAAACTGGTTTGAAGAGAAGCGTGATTGGCCGTGTTGGTGAATCTGCAGGAGAGTGTACGTAACTCGCTGTCTCCGTGGCCACGTATGGGATGTTCTCTCCAATAGATTTTGCCCCATCTTTTTAGCCTAATGAATAATCAGTCATGATTCAGTGACTAAACCTTCCTGAGTATTAGGGTTTTGTCTCAATTTTTATACCTCTCTAAGTTCGAGTGCAAATAGTGTGGTTGCCACGGCACAGGAGGGGAGCAGCTGAAACGCTAGGGCTCTGAAGACAGTCTAACCATGTTGGAATTAATGCAAGGATAGTGAGCCAACTTTCTTCTTCCAGGTACTACTGAACGCTCTTAATGTGAAGTAAAGTTTAAATACTCAGGGAAACAAAACAATAAAGACTTCATGCATGACCTAATGTTAGTTTTTGAGTTGGTAATAATTTTGATCTAAGAGATTACAAAATATTAAAACTTCATCCCCTTCCAATTTTCACTTGATTTCCTCACAGCTTTACTGAGACAAAGGCCACACACCACACAATTCATCCATTTGGAAAGTGTACAACTCAGTTGTTTTTAGTCTGTGTACAGTTGTGCAAACATCACCACAATCTAATCTTTAGAACTTTTTCATCATCCCCCTGAAAAAATCTGTATGTCCATTAGCAGTCACTGCCCCCACTCTGTATTTCTCACTTCCTCTCTTCTTCCCCCCAGTTCTAGGCAATTATTAATATAATTCTTGTCTCCATAGGCCAGTTGATTTTTTAAAACCTGGTGTTTTCTATAATGTTACCATGGATTTTTGGCATCAGAAGACCTGGGTTTAAACCCAAGCTTATTAGTACTGTGACCTTAAGAAAATTTTTTAATGTTGTAAAGTCTTTTTCTATATTTTTAAAACATGGGTAATAATAATTACTTTGCAGCCTATTGTAAAGATTAAGGGATACTGATGTAAAAGTGTTTTGTTGTTCTACAGGAGTTGAGTAAGGGTCTCAAATATTAATCCTTAAAACAGATGGTGGGGTAGGGGAGGTAGAAGAGGGTAAAGGGGATCAAATACATGGTGACGGGAGGAGGCTTGACTTTGGGTGATGGACACAATGCAATGTACAGATGATGTGTCAGAAATTGTACACTGGAACCTGTGTAATCTTATTAACCTGTATCAGCCCAATGACTTTAATAAAATTTTCAAAAATAGTTGGTAGAACATAATAGAATCCATAACAAATGTTTAATTATGGAAAAACAGATTTTCTATTTTTAAGGCCATGGTTTTATTTTTTATGTAGATTTAGGGTTTGATTTTCAAGATGGATGGTTTTCCGGATGTCCCCGTGAAACCTAGTATGTTAGTACTTATGCTGTTTTTGGATCACAAGCCCCTTTGAGAATCGAATGAAAGCTTACGTGTATACTTGGCTTTATTAAAGAAAATTATGAGGTTCACAGATCCCTTAAAACCATTCATTCACTCTCTACGTACCAGGTTAAGAACCCGTGCATGGTGTTTTAAAAGAAAGATAAAATAGCTCTTCAAAGCTGGGGCGAGCAGTCCCACACGTTGGCAGGAAAACATAACCATCAGCCCGGTGTGTTTATTTACTGTTCAATTTTTAATACCCACATAAAAGTGTGCCTAGTATGCGCTTGGCTAAGCAAGGTGGATTTGCATCTAGGTGTAGAAATGAAGAGAGGAGAAGAAATGAAGTATCCCAGAAGGATAGAACTCCCTGGCGGGAGGAAGAACAAGCAAGCTAGAGTCCTTCATATTGTGAGCCATGCCGGCATCTGCTTATGTTAGAACCCTGGCGTAAATGAGCGTTACATTCCTACAAGATGGGGAAGTGGGAATTCACAACAGCCTTACTGTACGAAGTGAGTGGAATGGCCTTGGTGGAGCTTATTCTCCAGATAGCTGTCACTCACAGGGCACCTGATATCACAGTTGTGGGTTTCATAGTGATTGAATGGCCCAACTGGGCAGCATCCTCAATGGATTTAACAAAAGAAGTTCTTACCAGGTCCAAAAAGCAAACTTCTTCCTTACCAATTCTGGTTTCTCAGTTTCTTCCCTTAATTTGAAACACAGTAGTATGGGAAAATATTTGGATAGCAGTGGTAAAAGAATCCAATTAAAATGAAAACTCAGAAGGTTGAGAGTGAGAGAAATCATGAGAAGAAAGCTAAGTAAGTGCTACAGTGGCCAGCTGGTCCCTGTCAAGTAAGAAAGATCACTTGCTTCACAACCTTTAGATAATAGTCCTCTGGCAGATACGTCTTTTGCAAATATTTTCTCTCACTCTGTGGCTTGTCTTCTCATCTTCTTGTCAGTGTCTTTTATAGAGCAGTTTTTAATTTCAATAAACTCAGCCTCATCAGTAGTTTCTTCCATGGATTGTGCTTTTGCTGTTTTATCTGAAACATCATTGTTATTCTCAAGGTCATTTAGATTTTCTCCTTTGTTGCCTTATCTATTAGGAGTTTTATAGCTCTGCATTTTGCATATAGGTATGTGATATATTTTGAGTTAATTTTTGTGAAGGGTGTAAGGTCTGTGTTTAGACTCTTTTTTTTTTGCCTGTGGATCTCCAGCCTCTCCAGCACCATTTTCTCCACCGACTCTGCCTTTGCCCTTTTGTCAAAGAGCATTTGACTATGTGGGTCTGTTTATCCAGCACAGCCTTTTAGTGACTTAAAGATAAGTGGACAAGAGTTGGCATTTTTCACTGCAGTGGCTGGCCTTGCTTGCCCTTGGCAGGATTTCTGGAGGCTGTGGTCAATGTGGGGAGTCAGGATGGCAGGGAGCTGGCATGGAGGATGCTCTTTTTAGGACTTGGAAGTTCTGGAAGTTTCTGAGGGAGGGATTCGTTTCAGAGTGAAAGTGAGGGGCTCTACATTACTGGAATAAGAGGGAGTCCAGCCCTCATTCCGTCCTCCTCTGTAGGCGCCTCATTCCTGACTCGCTCATTCTAAGCGATAAGAGCAAAAATTTTGGGTAACTACTAGAACCGGGGATTCCATTGAGACAAATATAATTGGTAATTCTCACCTTTAATTCTTCATTCTCATGAAACCTAAAATAAAAGGAGAGCTGTTGTTTTCAAGCAGATCTTTTGTGTTTAAATTTTCCCATTACTCTCTCTGCATCTGCAGGCTAACCTAAATTCCAGATTTTCCATTTGGGGACTCGGTTGGCTATCCCCTGGAGCCCAAGGTTAATTTAGTGACAGGTTAGTGCCTGGGAGAAGGCACATGTTCATAGTAGAGTTACATTTTTTTTTCTTTTCTTTATATTTCTCCCCTGATAGTATCACTTAACTTTGTGGCTTCAGACCATCATTTTCCATTCACGTCACTCCTGATTGGTTTTTCTGGCTCTGTGCCCTTTTTTCTTTCATGATTTGAACCACCTGATAGACATTTTCCCTTGGACACCCTGTTGGCACCTCAAACGCCAAAAGCAACATCTGCCAGTATTCTCCCGAACTTACCTTTCCCATTGCTATTTCTATAAATGGTGTTAGTGAAACGTGCCTGTTACTAAGTCTTGTTGAAGTTTCCAGGTCTGAGACTTTATAAATCTCTCCCTTGTCCATATTCTATGACTTTGCTCTAGGGTAGCCTTCCTGAAAGCCTTTCAACTCTTTCTAATGCTTCCTAATGCATCCTTTGAATCATCTTACGTCCTGCGCCCCACATTTTCAAGAGCTCACAATTTCTGGTTAAATAGAGCTTGGGCTTCCTCAGTTGGCAATCGGTGCTTTAAAATTCGTGGCCTTTATACCCAACTCTAATCGTTATTTTTACATTTTTCCGTCATGCTCCTTCCTACCTACCTAAGCTGAGTATTCTCCCAGTACCCACATTTCCTATAAATATGTTATACTTTTTTGCTTGTATGTCTCTGTCCTCAGACTTTTAAGCCAGTAGTCCTCACACTTAAGCATGTATCAGACCCAGCTGGAAGGATGGTTATAGCAAAGATCACTGGGCCCCACCCCCAGAGTTTCTGCGTCAGTTGGTCTGGGGTGTGGTCTGAGAATTTATATTCCTGAGTATCTGGGGATGCTGATGCTGCTGGTGCAGGAACTGCACCCCCCCCTCCACACACACACCTTGCACCTTGAGAATTGTTCTACGGAAATTTCAAAGCTGAGATGAAAGTATCACAGTACAGATTTAGCACATTTGGGTTTAAGCATAAATTTAATTCTTAAGGAGGCCGTCAGTTACTCAGATTTGTGCATTGGAGCTTTTGTGCTCAGTTATGATTTGACTTAGGAAAAAAAACAACTGAGCTCTTACTGTGCCCGCTGACAGGCCCTTGTCTGTAAAAGCACTGCTGAATTGAGGGCTCCCCTTCTGTTTCCTCTCCACGGGTTGGACCAGGACACTTGCCATATTTACACGTGAGCCACCAGAGTCCACGCTCTGTCATTATGAAACAGCAGGCCCTATGGACAGCCAACTGCCAATGACCAAACTACAGCACTGTGTTCCAAAAGCAGTTGAGCCAAGCTTTGACAACATCTTGGTCCTGTCTTCTGTTATCAGGCCTAGTCATAGTCTTAAACTCGTTGGCTTGGTAATTACACTCTTTTAAAACTCAAGTATCCCCAGTTGTCCTGGTGAGATGGTTTTATAGTTTAGTCTTGTTTCCAGGTGTAGGGATCAGCCCTGGCTGATGTGGCTCAGCTGGTTGGAGTATCATCCTGTAACCAAAACGTTGCGGGTTTGATTCCCAGTCAAGGCACATGTCTAAGTTGCATGTTCTATCCCTGGTCCAGGAGCCTATGAGAGGCAACTGATCACGTTTCTCTCTCTCCCTTCCTGTCTCCTTTCCTCTGTCTAAAAGCAATGAAAAAATGTCCTCAGGTGAGGAATGTTTTAAAAAGAAGAAAAAAATGTAGGGATCATGTCCTTTTTCCATTCTAAATGGAAGCGTAAGCCACCTGTACCACCAAAGGGGGTAGGGAAAGAGGGTTTGGGAGGTGCTGTGGCCTCTAGCCTGTAATGCTTTTACCTTTGCAAGAGCTTGTCCAAGGGCGAATGCAGTTTGAAAAGGGCATTTGGAATTCCTTAAAAGGTAATTAGCACCCAATAGAAGGTTTTTCACTTTTCTCTTATGGTTACATCCTTCTGGCCTAGACTGCAGACCTTGAACGTAGAGCTATATATATGTTGGTCGCCTGTGGCCTAGCCCCACACCCGGAGGTAAATGACCTCTGACTCAGCAGCGCTTCTCTTGTGAAGGACCCTAAGGAGGAGCCTGAAGAGTGCTCTCTGATTGGCACATGCACTGAGATGTTTCCCTTCCACCCCTGTGGACTTTTCATTATCTAACCTGAAATGAAACCTTCCAAGGAAATGCCTCGAGACTCTAGATTGTTTTCTGCGATTCATCTGGTAAGCACTTTTTTAATCTCCTGTAGGTAAGTGACAATGTCAGTCCTGCCAGAGCTTTGGGAAAACACTGTGCCCATTGTTTGGGCAACTGAACTTGATAATCCTTTAGAAACCTGCCTTAACTGTCTGCTGTTGTGCAGTTCTCTGTACACTCTTCACCCTGCTTCGTAAACTTGATACGTTAGCAGTTAGGCTATCCTTGTCTGCCCAGGTATGTTTACTTATCCTCTTCTATTGAGGAGAGAAAGTAATTTGTAGGAAAATCATAATGCATTAAGCATGTATATTAAAGGTGTAAAATGTATCAAGGCTGCTTTTTTTAAAAGATTTTATTTATTTATTTTTAGAGAGAGGGGAAGGGAAGGAGAAAGAGAGGGAGAGAAACATCAATGTGTGGTTGCCTCTCATGTGCCCCCTACTAGGGACCTGACCTGCAACCCAGGCATGTGCCTTGACTGGGAATTGAACTGGCCACCCTTTGGTTTGCAGGCCCATGCTCAATCCACTGAGCTATGCCAGCCAGGGCTATATCAAGGATCTTAGTTATGGGTTATTATGAATGAATATTGTATGACTAAATGATTACTATATTTTGCCATGTATAATGTGCACTTTTTTGCCCAAATTTTTTAAGGGAAAATAAGGATGAACATTATACATGGGTAATACTAATTTGTTATCTATACATAAAATTTCTTGTACCTTGTATCTGTTTCTGTGTTTTGTAATTATTTGTTACATAAAATTTCTTGCACTATAACATGTTCAAAAATAACTGCTAAAATTCCTTTATAATACAAAAGACACAAGTATTTAAATATAAATAAAAAAATTAAAATGAAAGATTTTTTTCCTGAAAGCTTGGGCCAAAAATGTGGGTGCATATTATACACAGCAAAATATGGTATATGAATGAGTTTATACATTAATACACTAAGTTCTTATTTCTGAAGTTTGTTTTAGAAATGAGATTTCTGTTTAGTATTAATCTGGTTAAGTGACTATATAAGTATGTGCTATTTGTTAATTATCAATATTTTTTAAAATCTCAGAATTTTTTTCTAGAGGTTAAAGTTCTATTAGAGATGTTCAAGTCCAATCTCTCATTTCATAGGGGAGTGCACTGAGGTCCTGATAAATCACACTGGTCACCAAAGCCACCTTGAACGTGACTTCATCTTCGATTCAGAAGATATCTCAGGGTCTCTTGGGATCATCATACTGAAAATAATCTTTGTTGCTTCTCTATGCTGAAGAAATGAATTTAGGTTGAATCTTAGATTATCGGGGTTTTGAATAAGTAGAGTTTAACATCTAAATCCTAATACTGTATACATAAGTGGTCTTCTGTATCAGGTTAGGGACAAAGTGGGAAGGGATGGGGAAGGAGAATTAAATGTTGGGGACACCAATAGCAGTTTGTCCTATAATTGTAGACGTAAGAGTATGGCCTTGTGGCTGTGTCTCCGCTCTCCCTGACACCAGTCATCCCCACATCACACCTAGACCGAGAGAGACCACATGTCCCTTCATGAGCCCTAGAGAGGTCTAGTAGGAAAGGCTGTGTAGACAACTGCCATGAAGAAATTAGAGATGTTTGGAATGGCGGTAGGAAGTGAAGGGCTCAAGGATGGATAACATTAAAGCATCAATGACCTGGAGGTTGTAGAGCTGAAGTTCAGCAGCCAGTTGAAATACCCGAGTTGTTGTCACCTCACAGAAGATTCTTACTGTTAGCGGAAAACACAGTAGTCATGTCACCCACAAGACCTGGGCTTGAGTCTTCCGTCTGTCCTGCCTCCCATGCCACTTATTAGCTGTGTGGTCTTGGGTGGGACCTTGTCTCACATCCGTTTTGTCGTCGATGGTGCCCACAGCCTGGTCCATGTCACATGGGTTCAGTGAGCTTACTTCCACTGAGTGGTTTGAAAATGTGTCACAGACGTAAAGCAACAAACTGAAATGGCTGGAGCTTTATCATGATTACCATGGTTATTGTACATTTATTACATAGGCTGACTTTACTGTGGGCTTCTTCAATGCTTCTCATAAAGAAATAGGGAATTTTAATTTAAAAACACATTTTATGTCAGTACATTGAAGTTGACTTTGGTAAATTAATGAACTTAAACACTTAAATTCTCTCATAGCCTTTAAATATTTCTTGATTATTTAAGAACATTTGATTCATCCTAATGCTATGGTGTTATAAAACTATTAATGGTTTTATAGCTCGGGAAGCAAAGGCTACAGCTAATTCCTGAGAATGATAAGGAATATTGTAAAACGGTTTTGTTTTCAAGCATTCTACTCACAATATTTCTGGGGAAAAAAAGCAATTTGAGCCAGAACAGATTTTAATTGGTCACATTTTACATGCCTTAAGGAGCTCTTACATTAACTGTTGTGCCTAATAGTTTTATGTGAAATACAACTAACAAGCACATGTACTGTGCCAAAAAGTATTCTTGCTGATTGTCTTAGTTTCCCTGAGATTAGTAAGTAGTCTTTCTTTTCTTACAGATCATTCTGGCCTAGCATGGACGTTATTTTCATATTTGAATTTCATTGTCAACATTTATATTTAGAGAGGGCTTATGTGTGTCTGTGTATGTTTTTGTGTGGTTGTTCTTTATTTTCTAAAGTTTACACAAGTGAAAATTTATTATTAAAATCTCATGGCTATAAGGGCTTCTATCAAATGTTATCAAAGTCTGACTTTAAGAAATTTGGTAGCAAAAGGATAGGGGAGAATTCCCATTTCTCAATGTCAGTTTGAAGAGAAAATAGTGCCTTATCAAATAAGTCCTAAGTTGTGGCGTGTTCCGCCATCTTTAACCTCACTGAGAGGTCACAAGAATAATTTAGTTGTCACAGGTGTTTTTTCCTAAACATATTCTCACCATAAAAGCCTCATGACCCACCCAGATTCTGAGAAGTGAAGTGGAAGGAACAGCTATGGAGTACCTACTACGTGTCAGGCACTGTCAGACACTTGTATGCAGACAGTCATTGTAACCACTAGAGAAGGCAGTCACGTCATCCTCACTTTTTAGAAGAAGAAACTTCTGTAGAGTGTTGCTGTCAATTGAACCCAGACCTGCTGCACACTGGAAAGTTCCTATTTTTCCCCACTGCTTCTGCATAGAGGCATACTTGCCGACTCTTTTTCTAATACGCCAGTAAAGCTTATTTTATGTTTTAGAATCAATAAACTCAAAGGAACGTTGTCTCAGTTTTCTACACTTTGTCTTACAAAGTAACACGAGGTAGGAGCCAGGTAAACCCTCTGTCTGAGGCGAAGCCTGTGGGTTTCCTCTCTTTCTCAGAAGTTTTTAATTGCTCTTGGCACAGCTTGTGGTGGAAGAACACAGCTTGTGGGGGTGGAAAATGAAATGTTAACTCTAACGAGTAAAGTTGTGAGCCAACTCAAAGAGTTGTTTAAACAAAAGGGGGGGCGGCTTGAGTGAATTTTTCATACGCTACCTTTAGAACACAACCAAAACCTGTTGGAAATACTGAAACAACTGTCCACTTGCTAAAACAGTCTTCTCCATCCTCAGTGACGGGGCCCTGATACCCTGTCAGCGTTAGCTCAGCAGGCACAGTGGCTGGGGGGTAACGTGTGTAGGTTGTAGAGGTTCAGTGGCTTACCTAATGGAAACCCTGGAGGTGGAACTCTTGGTTGGCTTTCCTGATTCCTAGGTGCAAATAAACACCACAGAGACTGCGTTGGGGCCATCTTTTCTTGTATCGGCACGTTTGCAGACCGTAGACTGTAAATTGAGTGCGGGTCTGCTGAAGCTGGAGCTGGGTAGTATGCCTCCGACCTAGGACCCTCACTCACACTGCTGGTTTGGAAACGAGGGTCTTCGGTCCCTTCAGTCCGTAAGGGAAACTCGGGGGGAAAGTGAATTCATTCAGTAAACATTTATTGAACATTTTCTGTGCTTGATAGAAAAACAGGTGACGTGAGGAACTCTTCATCTCTTTGGGGTGGGCAGACCTGTCAGAGTGTGATGTAAGTAGGAGGCATAAAGAGGAAGGAAAAGCCATTTTGTGACCCGGAAGGGTGAGAAGGTTCATGTGGCCGGTGTTAGGCTGAGAATGGTAAAGTGTTCTTTCACGCTCACTCCCCGTTCTTCCAGATAGCCTTAGCCTAGATATCCTTTCCTCCACGAACCGCTTCTGTGACCCCTCCCCCTGGACTGGGTTAGGGCCCCTTGTTGTGGGGTCCTAGAGTACAGTGTACCACACTCCTAGCACACCAGCCACCCCCTCGACTGTAACTGGCTCTTCCTGTCTCCTACTTGACTGTAAGCTCCTGTGAGAGGAAGAGCCACGCAGGCACAGCACCCTGCGCTTGGTAGGTGTGTAAATGTTTGCTAAATGAAGTGAAGCTATAAAGGTTCAAATCCAATTGTGGAGGGCCCTGTAATAATATTAGGTGATATTTATCTATTTCTTACTATGTGCCAGGTACTATAAAAAGTGCTTGGCACATATTAACTCATTTAATTTTTCAACAACCCATACCATAGGCACTGTTATTATTCTGCTTTATAGATGGAGAGCCGGGGCATGGAAAGCTGAATGTGTTTGTTCAGCTTATAAGTGCAGAGCCTGACTCAGGCCTGGCCATTGGGAACTGGAGTCCTGTCCTCACCCATTGCTCCCCCTGCCTCTGGCTCACCCTGCTGGGGAGTTTAGACTGGCTCCTGGGGGCAGTAGGGCTGAGAGTGCTGTAAGCAGGGCGGGTGTGAGCACACGTGCCCTGTGGCACAGCGATCTGGGCACTGTTGTGTAGATGGACTGTAGAAAGAAGAAAGACACATAGCACAGTGCAAAGTCAGCCCTGAAATGGCAAGAGCAAGACACATGAGCATGCTTTATTGACCTAAGACACACAAAGAGCGCCTACTGTGGGCCAGGCACTGTTCACAGTGCTTTATGTAGGGAAGCAAGCTGCGTGTCCCAGCATGAGTGGGTAAAGGAGATGCAGTATATATACAATGGAATATTATTGAGGAACAAAAAAGAAGGAAATCTCACTATTTCCAACAACGTGGATGAGCCTAAAAGGTATTATATTAAGTGAAGTAAGTCAGAGAAAGACAAAAACAGTATGATTCTTTTTATATGTGGAATCTAAAAACAAAATAAATAAAATCTGAAGAAAAAAAAAAAAAAGCCCTGGCTGGTGTAGCTCAGTGGATTGAGCGCGGGCTGGGAACCAAAAGGTCCCGGTTCGATTCCCAGTCAGGACACATGCCTGGGTTGTGGGCCAGGTCCCCAGTGAGGGCCATGTGAGAGGCAACCACACATTGCTGTTTCTCTACCTCTCTTTCTCTCTCCCTTCCCCTCTCTCTAAAAATAAATAAAATCTTAAAAAAAATAAATAAAAACAAAACAAATGATTAAACAAAATAGAAACTGACCTATAGATATAGAGAACGAGTTGATGGTTGCCCAAGTAGAGGTAGTAGAGGGGTGGAAATAAAATTCCTTTTGAAAATCTGACCACCAGTGACCTGGGCCCCGGGGGAGGCAACACTGCCTCAGTTCTTTCATTTCTGCTCTGGCCCTCATGTGCTCCAGGACGCAAACAGCCAGGGCAGAGTGGCGAGGGAGAAAACAGTTTACAAATATTAGCCAACTTAATGCTCATGGCAAACTGTGCGGTAGGCACCGTTACTGCATCCCCATTTTACAGGCGAGGAGCCTGAGGTTCCGAGAGGACCCACAGCTGGGAAGCAGTGGGGCCAAGCAAGTCTGCTTCCGTCTCTAACCACAGTCTCATGCCGACGAGTCTTCCTGTGAATGGTGCGATTTCTAATAGTCGCCGGTGATGTTTCCACTCCATGTAGTATGGGATCTCAGTGATATTTCAGAGACAGACTCTTCCATTTATAGAAGCATGGGCTCTAAAGACATTTGTCTGGAACTATTTATATCCTATTTAATATATGCTGGCTTAGAGCAGGAAAAAACAGACACCAGCCCTGCCTTCAAAGAACTTATATTCCGATGAGAGGCCACAGAAAAGTATATAGATGTATAAAGAAAAAAATAATTCCACCTAGAGAAAGGTAAATGAGCAAAATAAAACAGGTAGTCTGCTCGACCTGTGCCGTCCCCTGTGGCAGCCACAAGCCACATGCGTCTGTTGACCAGCTGAAACGTGACCAGTTCCAACTGAGAACTGCTGTAAGTGTATAATATGTCGTGGAATTCAACGACTTAATCTGAAAATAAAATTACAGATATTTCATGAACAATTTTTACATTGCTGCCATCTTTAAAATTGTTCATATATTTGATTTCATAAATTACAATAAAGGAATGCCAAGCGAAATAAGCTAGGCACAAAAGGACAAGTATTTTGTGTAATTCTACTTGTATGATATGTAATTCTACTTGTATGAGGAATAGTCAGATTCATAGAGACAGAAAGTCGAATGTTGGTGACCAGGGTGGGGGGCCTTGTGGGTACAGAGTCTCGGTTTGGAATGAGGAAGGATGTCTGGAGGTGGTGGCAGGGATTCGGGTTACACAACAGTGTAAACGAGGTAATGCCACTGAACCAAAACTGAAAACAGTAAAATATAGGTAAAATGTATGTATGTTTCAGCCACACTGTTTGAAAAACAAAAAAAATTTTTTGACTACTAGAAAGTTTCGAATTACACACGTGCTTCACATTCAATTTGTGTTGGACCGTAGGGGGACAGAGGGCGGGTCAGACGCTTAGGAAAGCCCTTCCTGCGGAGGTCGTCAGAAGGAGAAAGCCTGCTCTGGAATGAGAAGGCGCTGACCACACGGAAGCATGAGGGAGAGTTTCAGGCAGGTGAGGAGCCGGTACAAAGGCCCTGGGGTGGGGATAAGCTGCATGGTTAGGTAGGTGGGATCAGAGGAGAGAAGGGGGTGCCGGTCATGCAGCCTTCCGGGCTGTGGTGACTGGACACTACTCTGATTGACTTGAGAACAGAAACAGTTTAAAAAATGCGAATTCTTTATAGACTAAACCATAGGAAATCGCTGACATTTCTGACCTACAAAATGGCAGGTTCATCTGATTGAACCTGGTACTGTGTTTGTAGTTTTGGATTTGATTGTTGCACCAGCAGTGTGCTTGGTGTGCTAGCAAAGAACACGCTTTGTTTGCTAATTGCCTGCTCACTGGCGGGTGCCCCAGAGGACAGCACCCATCCTGTTGGCTGGAGGAGCACACTTCCCAGCAGCAAACCTGTGTCGAAATGGAAGAAAACCCAGCTGGCCACAAACTAGAGCGGTCCCAAATAATAAAAAATATCCTGAAGGCGGTACCTTGAACATTTCCTATTTCATAAACCCTCATCTTTGTCAGCCTGGTGGCTTTTAGAACCCAGAGGGAGAGGTAATAGGGGCATTAACACCTTTGGATCTCGGCTGTACAAAATCACTGGGGCATTTCTTATTATCGCACAGGTAGACTTTCTTTCGGAAAGGTCTTGGCTCAGGACAAGCAAATTGGAGGGCCGACTCTGTCAGTGGGGGAGTGCTGTTGGGGATGTAAGTTAGGGCTTGTTTGCTCTCATATAAAAGGGCCACCAGTGCTGGCTCAGGCGTCTCAAGGTCAAGTTCTGTTTCCTGGGACCACCTTGACGGCCTCATTGTCTGTCATTACAGCCTTTCCCTGAGCAGGGGGCCTGGGGCCATGAGAGGCAACCCCACTGGAGGCGCGAAGCATTTTCTTAATGGCCTCTGATGGGAATGTTTGTTCATGTTAGAGGGGAAGGTGGTTCATACCTAAAACTTTTCATTCCGTGTAAACATTTTCTGGGCTTTGGAAGATCTCTGGCCAGCAGCTGGGGGCTGGTGAGTCCAGCCAGCAATAATGATTACCTCTTTGTGTTCCTATCTGCTGTGCAGACATTCTGTGCCGTGTCTGAGCTCCCCAGTGGGGCAGGTCTAGGGGCTTTGGGCATCCTGGCTGCTGTGAGTGGGAGTGGTAACTGTGACATCCCCTGGCTCTTTGGAGTTTAAAAGTTGCTGGGTTACTTGTGCACCCCTGGGATGACTAGACACCATTTCCTGGTAGGCTAGGTGCTTGCTCTTTAAGCTGATTTAAAAAAAAACAATGGAGGGGTGTTCTGTCCCATTTGTAATTATTGATATCTGAGCCACAAATCAGAAATATATCACACCATTTCTAGATTTCTCTGCTCTGCACATACGGTGATCCATACCTGTGTGGTCACTGTGGGGTCATCTGTGTTTACTGTCAAACGGTGGACTGATATAAGTTCTCAAGTACTTCAACACTTTCTAAACTTGAAAAACTGTTATTTTGGTAGGTTTATATGGAGGTGGAGTTGGGTTTAGGCTTAGTTACAGATTTCCTGTTTGCGTATTTTCCAGTCCTGATGAGCTTCCTTTGTTTGTTTATTCATTTCGTTTTGTTTTTACCACGGTTTTGGTGATGATTGTGCCCACATGCCTTAGTTATGACAGACCCAACAAAGCTGTGTGACCTCCCTGAAGGTGGCTTGAGTTGGAGGAACAGCCAGTCACTTCTGTAACATGGTACTTGACCTGCCTAAAAGAGCAAATGCATTTCCACAAATATAAATAATCGTTCATACTCGGTTTTCACTTTACAGTTTTCACTAGCTGGCTAACACCGTGCGTCTCTTCATCCTCACGTTAGACCCGGGAGACTGGTGTTACTGTTTTCTCATCTTACAGATAAAGAAACTCAGTGCAGGGGCAGTGACTTCTGGTTGGGTTCTGTTGACCACACCTACCAACTACCATGTGGCCTGACATGCCCACAAGGGGCCAACAAATTGCGAGAATCTAGTTATTCAGCATATACTGAGAAACGATGATCTATCCGGTATCATTGCTGATCTTACTTTAGTAACTCCTGCTATGATGTCCTGCTTGCTCCTTCCTCAAACTCTTGCCTCAACACAACTTGCTGTCTACCCCCGCCTGCCTCTTGCTACATTCCTGAGTCCGTGCAGGGCCCTGCTCCTCATTCTGGGCACCAAATCAGAAACCTGGGCGTTACATGTAATATTCAAGTGATGGTGGGCACACCATGTGATCACTGAGGCTCAGGTTCCTGTTGCCAACTTGGAGTAACACCTGCTTTGTTGGATGCGAGTCATATTTGGGGGTAAGTGCTCTATAAGGATAGCAGCTACTGTAAAATCATCGTATCCTCTCACTCACCCCTTACTGACCCAGGTGGCAGGACCCAGAGACTTCACCCACGTTGATACCGTGGACTGAGTCCTCTCCTTTCTAATCCCTCTGCTGTAGACTTCATGCTGCCATAACTTGACTCCTCACTTTGATCTAGTCTAGCCCCTCTTTCTTATCCATCATCGATACTACACCCAGCCTGATCTTTCCAAGATAAACAGATTTGAACTTCTCCTTGAAGTCCCTCTCTGCTTACAGAATCGACATAAATTTCCTAGTTTTTCCCCAAAGGCCCTGCAGGATCTGACCTTCCACAGCCTCAGCGCACACTGATCTACCTGTTCCTGGACACACACCCTGCCTGCCACTGCCCTGAATTCTCCATCCTGTCTTGATCCCCCAAATGCTGGCATTCCCCGTGCCTCAGTTTCCCCCGTAATTTCTTCCTGCCTTCTATACCTCTTCCCCTCTGCCTAGCTAGCATCCACTCATCGTCAGCTTTGTGGTTGTAGCACCCTGCACATGGTCGGTGCTCAGTGAATGAATGAATCAGCTCTTCGTTAGAGTGGATACAGAATGGCCAGCATCTTTAGACTTGAGGTCCTCTCAAGTCTGTAACCTCCCTAGGAGGGTGGCAAGGCTGGAAACAGATAGATTCTTCAGAGGAAGATGCCAGTTGGCAGCTGAGCCACCAGGAGACCTGTGATCTGCACCCGGGAACTTGGGCTGAAGAGAAATGCTATCGCTGTTGCCATAAGTTGTCTGCTTTATAAGCAGCATGAAAACTTATCTGTAAATTATTTGAATTCAAGGTATACAGCAGCTGTCTCATCAGGAATTTATCTAGAACTGCTCTTTGGTTATTCGGAATTTAAACCGTAATCACCCCTATATATTCCCAGCAGAAACAATAGTTCTTCCCCGCCACACAAACTCCACCTCCCCGCACCCCCTGCGCCATCCCCCCCACTGCCTCCAAGCAACAACCAGCTAAGAGTAGTAGTTTGTGGTTATCAGGTGCAAAATCTCCAGTAGCGGAAAAGCAGCAAAGCCAGGCCTGCTGTGCATCCAGGCACAGTTGTGATCAGAATCACATAGTCATCTGCCAGCTTCCTCTGGAAGGTTTGGGGGCTCTCGGCTCCCCTTGGCCTGCTCTTCTGTGAGAAAGACATTTAACGCCTCCCATCTTCATGCTAAGCTTCTTTGGAAAACACAAGAAGTATGAAAAGATTATTCCATTGCATGCATGTTCTAAACAACTAGAAATCTCAGTCTTTTTCCTTCATGAAAAGTGTGGAGATTCTTTGCCTTCCTCCCATAAGGGGCAAGCCTGCGGAAGGTGTTTGAGAATTGGCACCTCTTTGACTTTCATGCTCAGTTGGCACCTCTTTGACACAGGTGTGCCTGGCAAAGAACCACATGACCCACCTGCTGGGCATCTTGTAAATGCAAACCTGTATTAAAGAGAATGCCGTGACCAGGGACAAGGCTTCATTCTCTAAGATTGGGTTGCTTGCTTTATGTATGCTGTTTCAGTAAGCCTTTTACTGAAGTATAACATAGTTAGAAAAATATAGAAATCGTAAGTGTACAGCTTGAATTTTCAAGTTGCCCTCTTAATATGTTAATATATAATACATTAATAATTTAGGATTTGGTGCTACCACCAATTTCTTGTTTAATTAAGGGATTGGGCAGGATGGAGGTAGGAGTAATGCCGTTCTGTTGGCACAGCTTCTTAATAATCTTCCCTTGACTCTCTGCTCGTGGAGGCAGAGTTTTGTTTCCCTGGTGGTACTATCTGAGCCGCTCGTGGCCTGTAATTTTTACCTTCAATTCTGTTTCTTTAGCCCTTTAAATACTTATGTGAATGCCATTAAAGCCACACGCATATATAAATGGTCTACTCCTGCTTCTGTGTCAGGTAGGACAGTTTCTTCCACCTAAATTCAATAGTTGGTAGTATTCTACCATATTGGCTTTATTCTCTTTTATATATAGATTTTGGGAGGCTGTACTATTGTTGGTATATTGTATTTTGGTCTTCAGCAGACCCCCGTCCCTGAATACTTCTGCATTCACCCTCTATGAGCAATGACGATATCGTGTATAATAAGAAAGTTAGCCCTGGCTGGTGTGGCGCAGTGGGTTGAACACCAGCCTGAGAACCAAAGGGTTGCCAGTTTGATTCCCAGTCAGGGCACATGCCTGGATTTCGAGCTAGGTCCCCAGTGGGGGGCATATGAGAGGCAACCACACATTGATGTTTCTCTCCCTCTTTCTCCATCCCTTCCCCTCTGCCTAAAAATCCATAAAATCTTTTTAAAAACATTAATGATGATTCTATAATATTTTCTAATATCCACTTATATTCAGATATCCCCCGTTATTCCAAGAATGTCGGTTTCAGTTTTATCATTTGAAGCACAGTGTGCTAGAGTTTTGATCTCCCGCCCTGTGCTACTGCATCGGAGAACGCTGCGGGGACTGTGGCAGCTCGGTGGAGGGGCATGGCGCAGCTCTTCACGCATGTGCACCAGGGAGTCGCTTTCCCGGGAGAAGACCGCACTCGCCTGTCTGTGATCGGCAGTTTCCTTCCTTGCTTGAGGCAGCAGTGGAGGCAGGAATCAATGAATAAGAATCACCACTGTGAATGGGCCGCTTACAGCTTTTAAAAATCCGGGAATGGTTATTTATTTGGTGAAGCTAATTGAGTCTGATGCCAGTGGCCGAGGCAGCCGGGTGCACACATTGTCAGCGACCAGGAACCGTCTCTTGTGTGCTGGTTTGCCAAAAACCTGTTGTCACTCTAGCAGGGAGCATAGCTCGGGGCAGAATATTTGGACAGGTCTCAGGAGCTTTCCAGGCATTTGGACTTCATGATAAAATAGGCTTTATTACTATTTGGTACACTATAAAATTTATAGAATACTTGTACAGATAGTATATCGAATTCCATATACGCATCTAACCTCTCCATTTCCCTTATTGTGTAAATTTGTTATTATCATGTACATTTGTGTATGTTGCAATTTGTGAGCAGATATTGGTACATTATTATTAGCTATAGGTCATAGTTTGCATTAAGGTTCCCATTTTGTGTCGTGCAGTTCTCTGGGCTTTGATAAATGCAAAATGTCATGTATCTATCATTACAGTTTTATACAGGATAGTTTTGGTGTCCTAAAAATCCCATCCTTCACCTATTCACCCCTCCCACCTTACCCCCGAGCCCGTGGCAACCACTGGTCTTTGTATTGTCTCCATAGTTTTGCCTTTTCCAGAATGGCGCACAGTTGGAATCATACATTATGTAGCCATTGCAGACTGACTTTTTTCACTTAGTAATATCATGCATTTACGTTTCCTCCATGTCTTTCGGTGGCTTGATAGCTTAGTTTATTTTATTCCAGAATGGTATTCCACTATACCACGTTTTGTTTATTCATTCACAAGTCTTGCTGTTTTATTTTTAAACAAAAGATAGAACATTTCAGCACAGAGTAGGGGTTTGATAAATAGTTCTTAAAGAACCTAGTTAGACTGCGTCCTTAATTTTTCTGGCAGGTATATAGCGCCAAGGGAGGGTTGTGATGGAAAGGGCAATTATGTTGTTAGGCACCCATTTCTACTCATGGTGGTATTGTTTACGGAGGGAGCATTTCACCCTGCAGTGGCTTAGCCCAGCAGCAGTGGCTGGCTTTGCTCTTGGTTTCCAACAGCTGTTTGCACATTCCCTCTAGAACTACACTAACACAGTAGCCACTGGCCACATGAGGCTATTTGAATTACAATTGATTAAAGGTAAGCAAAATAAAATAAAAACCATCAGGTCTCTTGCATTAGCCACCCTTCAGCTGCCCAAGAGCCATATGCAGCTCGTGGCTATCGTTTTGGACAAGGCACATGTGAGTCATTTCTGTTGTCACAGTAAATTTTATCGGACAGCCTTGATCTAGAGCATTCAAGTAGAAGGACGGAATTGAAATTAGTTGACCAGGCTGACTCTGGTTTCAGCGCTTAACTGTTTTGTGCTGTGACAGTTTTACAATGGCAGAGAGGAAGGCCAGAGATTTGTTTGCTGGAGAAAAGTTGCTTAAAATAACTTGCTGGGGATAAAAAGGTTGCCGGGGCCAGTGAAGCTGTGAAATCCTCCTTGTGTGACTGTGACGGCCGCGGGAGGCAGGGCCGGACAAAGCGCCAGGCCCTTGATCAGCCAGTGTTAAGGAGTTTTACAGAGCTCAGCTCTTGCTTCTTTGGTTTGGTGAAAAAGCAGAGGCCCTCTCTAATCTAAGGGGTTGGGGTGGGTGTGGACAGGGAGTTAAACTTCACAACTAATACATTGGTAAATTGTATACCCGTCCCTTCAGTAAACTCCTGTGGCTGTTGGATGCCAGGAATCAGGAATGTGGGACCTGAATGAGTATCAGATATTTGCCACAAAAATTACAGCTCATTGCCTTGGAATTGAAATTACTCTTATTTCGGAACAAAGCAAATGGTGGTTACGTTTTCTTGGCTTTTTCCCTGTTTTGCCAGCTCTTTGGATTTGATCAGATCAAATTTCATTCATGCGATAAGTACCACACTGACACAGAGTATTATGGGCTGTCAGTCTACATAGATTTCAGTTCTGTATTCATTTGATGTATGGCATTCTCATAAAGACTTTGGGTTGCTTTTTTCTAAACAGAAGTACAGATAACAGATATTACATGAAATTGTTCTTTTCCTTAAAGTCTAATCTGGAAATTGGCTCGTGATGTTGGTGAGGGTTTTTAATATAATTTAAGTGAAAATGCCAAATTACACTCTGTGCACATTGAAGCTTTAAATATTGACTTTTCGCCTTTTGAAATGCTTGACTTTCTAAGAGGCCTAATGTGGAAAGGCAAATTTGATGGAATAATATATCTACTATAATTCCTGTGCAAAAACTTAAAATATTCTGGAATTTGGAAGTTCAGTCAGGATGTGACCACTTGGAATCCTGATGGTCTATAAACACAGGCCTACACTTGAGAGTTTTCTCTCAGAATAGGCACAGAGAAAATAGTATATTACCTTGCAAATGAAGAACGGGAAATGCCAGGTCTCAAATGAAGACAGATTTCCCTTTAATCTTCCAGCTCGTGCCACCTGTTTACAACCCTTACAAGAGTTGCTGAGGTTTAATCAGTATTTAATAATTATTGCATTTGTTCAACCGACTTTTCTTTTAAACGCAAACAGGTCCCTTGAATCAAAGGCAGGATAATGGATGGGTTTCTTATATCTGCTCTGGTTTTAATTTAATTTTTAAAACTCTGTTTTCATTTCAATACTGTTTCATGTTAGCAAAGTCTAGAGAAATTGATTATGGTTTCTTAGCATGGAATTGTTTCCTTAAAAGCCGTGAAAGGGAAAAGAATCAATATTAGTGATTTCCAAGTGGCAGCTTTTTACTGAGGCCCCCAGCACGATTGATTACAGCTGCTTTTGTAAAGGATTTTAAAAGAATAATCTGTATTAAAAACATTATTCTTTGGTATGAGCTTCAACAGTTCCAAATGGGTTTCCATGGGGGCTGTGCTGCAATGCATCCACTTGAAGGGATTGTGGCCGTCACCGGTGGGTCGGGGCAGCCAGGCAGAGGAAAGGCTATTAGATGAGGAGCTGTGGGCTCGCATGCCAGCAAGGTTCCCCAGGAAGCTGCAGTCATTCAGCCTCCAGAGCAGCAGGGGCAAGAGGCAAGTTAGTTTTCGACGAGCGCTGTGTAAGGTTAAGCAGCAAGAAGAGTCAGAAGGGTGCCTGTGTCCCCGTGCCTTGGCTAGAGGCAGGTGTGTTCCGTTGATGTCGATGTGAGGAGTAGGAGAAGCTGATAGCTCCCCAGCCTCCGCATCCTGAGACGCGTGCGGAGAGGAGAGGACGCGCCTTCATGGGCATCTAACACTTGAGCACCACACCCAGGTTGTTCTCAGGCTGCATGCTGACCTTGTTCCAATTAAATAATAAATTTGACTCTGGGCAGAGGCACTCTCTGGAGGCGGGAGGTGCCTGGAGCAGTTAACTCTATTAGAAAGAGTCCCAGCTTGAACAGCAAGTGACAGGGCCCGAGTGAGAGACCTTTCGTGTGGCCTGGGCTCCCACGGTGTTTCATGCTCAGTGCTGTCTGGGAAATGAAGATGTAACAGGTAGCCCTAGTGGCTTTCACCCTAAAGGGGGCTGGGTACATAGACCTTGCCATTGGTTGCTTCACAGAAGGCCTTTGCAGGAACAGGGGGACTCGTTAATTTGCAAAGGATGGAAGATCCTGGGAATGTGGGGATTTTTAGAAAACTGTGTCGGTTTATTGTCATCAATTTTTATTCGGTACCCTTGGGTGCCAAATCACCACACAGGCCATTGGTAGGGCTTGCTTCAGAACTGAGAGAGACAGCTGGTGGGCTGCTTTTATTATTGGATTCACTTGGAGGAAAAAAAGATTCCTTCAGGTGGTCAGATGAGTTTTTGACTCATCATGATTTGCTTTTATGTCCCATCATTTTGGAAAACAAAATGCCATGTCTCTTATGAAATGGTGCTTTTGAATGTGTGTTGCAACTGAGACTTAATTATCACTGAATTACCATGAATTGCCCCCTCATTTTGGGGAAAAAATAATAATAATAATAATAATTAATAATAATAATACACTCTTTTAAAACTTATTCTCTAAAGTGCTTTTTAAATATTATTTTTTAATTGTGCATGTAATTTTACCATCTCTCCCAGTTTTGTGTCCCCTCAAACTCCACATCCTCAAGTCGTGAGAACGAGAGACAGGGCTCCGTCAGCACAGTGTCTTCATGTGGAGGTTCTGGTGGATGAGAAAGATGAAGGCGGCGCGGAGAGGGATCAGGTTACATTCGGGATTTTTGAAGGCTTTGGTCACATTTGGTTTGCATAGTCAAGAAAGAGTGTAGCATTGGTGGAACAAATATCTCTGTCCACAAGTCTCCTTTCCTCTTCATTTGGCAAAACCATAAATGTTACCTTCCAATACATCAGGCAGACGCTGAGAGAAGTGCCTTCTGAAGCACGTTTGTGTAGAGACAGCACAGGGCCTGGGACCCTGTGCACCACGTGAAGCGTGCCCTTTTGGCCTGTCATAGGCCTGGGAAGGCTCCGTGTCTTGGGGCATTTCATCCAGGGTCTCTGATGGATTTCATCACATACTCTCATACCTTTAAACCCTTTCCTGGTTCCTCCACTAAGGAAACAATTTCTTTAAGAGCTGCTTGGCCCTGATTGTTTACTTTAATTGTTGAAAAATTTGGTCAAAAGGGGGAAAATTGGGACAACTCTAGAGCATAATCAATAAAATATACTTAAAAAATTCCGCCCTGGCTGGCGTAGCTCAGTGGATTGAGCGTGGGCTGCAAACCAAAGGGTCGCAGGTTCGATTCCCAGTCAGGGCGCATGCCTGGGTTGCAGACCGGGTCCCCAGTAGGGGCCACATGAGGGGCAACCACACATTGATGTTTCTCTCCCTCTCTTTCTCCCTCCCTTCCCTTCTCTAAAAATAAATAAAATCTTAAAAAAAAAATTTTTTTTCTGATATAACAAAAAGAAACCCAGGGCCTGGGGCTGTGAGTCTTGGGCAGAATCAGGGTGTTATTCCAGTAGATGTCAGGAATGTGAATAATCTTTGGGCACACGGCGCAGCCCCCACTGTGACTTGGCTTCGAGTATTAACAGTTCAGAAGAGTTGGCCTCCAGTGTTGGAATCAGGGGTCTCATCACCTTTTGATTATCCCCTTCTGCTTAGCTTTGTTTCTTCCCAGTGTAAGGAGCCAGCTGCAAATCCCATCTTCTTTGAAAAAGCCCTGCTAGGTTAGGTAGTCACTGTGTCGACCCAAAGGTTTTCTGGAATCAGCAGAAGGGCAGGCAGAGTGGGAGGCTCCCCTTACAGACAGGTGAGGTAAGTGGAGTGGAAGGGCCCTGAAAACCAGGAACAGTGCGGAACACCTGCTGGGCTTGCTGCCTGGGACCAAGCTGGAAGTGCACTTGTTTGCTGGGAAACCCGGCAGCCTCTCCTTGACATGGAGTGGCTTCCTTGCTTTAAATAACCCAGAAAGAAAGAGTAGCTAATGAGATGGGTAATTAGACTCAGGAAATTTTAGAACCAAGAATCTTGTGATTGACTTTCCATTTTACTGTGACTTCAGATAAAATTCATCAGAAGTGGCCCAAGCACGGTTGTGTCCTTCTGTGGCACTTTCCTGAAGTATGAAGTATTTTTTCATGCTTGTCATTTATACACCTATATGATACTTTTCTTAGATTTTTAAAAATATAATGCCCCTGTCTCCGTTTGAACGCATTTACTGTTAACTAGTTCATAATTAAGTTTTCAGAAGCCATTTGTACACTGGAAGCTGGCTCTTGGTCGTTCGTGACCGTAACTCATTGGTCTTGTGCTTTCTGTACATTTAGCACCATATATATTTATATATTTATATGTGTTTTTTTAAAAATGTAACAGTAATATCACTTCAGAGAGACAGCATTCACAAGCCCACCTCACCCTTCCTCCCTTTGTTTTCCAATCCCATTTCAATGCTTGGTCCAATGGATGTGAAATGTGAATAGAGTCGCGATATTAGAAAGTATCACAATAGCATACGCTTTTTAAATTTAGTGTGTAGTCTAAACGTTTTTCCTCGTTGCTCTGTTTATATGATGTTTAATGGCTGTGTTGAGAAAACTCATGTGTCATGCATAACTGACGTAGCTGCGCGGCCGTAGCTGGCATGTAGGTTGTCTCAGTGATCCTCTGTTTTTTAATTGAGGTGGGACTGCCATACTCATCGGTTTCCCTCTCACCCCGTCGTCCACACCTCAGCTTTGCCCGTTTTTAGTCTGCTGCCTTAGGATAATTCCTGAGACTTGAACTTTCTGATCAGATGGTATAAAACATTTCAGATTTTCTTAAAACGCATTACCAGTCTGCCTCCCCAAAGGGCCTATGCCAATTTCTGTTAGTTGGTGTCTCATGAATAGTCCAAACTTCTCGTTACAGGCCAGTAGTAAAGTGTCCATATTCCTATTCACATTTGGTCTCAGTGCGCGCTTAGACCTCTGCCATACTGGCTCATTTGGATTTTCTGTTTATCAGCTGCTGTGGAGCACAGGTTCTCTCTCTGCATCCGCCGAGCCTGGAAGGCAAGGGCTGCCCTTTGGACCTAGGGTCTTTCCATTTTCCTGTCCCATAGGCTTCCTGTGGCATTCTGTCAGTCCCCATATAGGGTGGAGATATAGGTGGCTGTGCCTTGGGGCCTCCAATTATAGCAGTTGAAAAACCCTTAGAGTGAATTACTAAATCTAAACCAGAGTCCGTTGGCTTCCTGCACTTGCCTTGGAGTCTGTTCCATTATGGTAGTTTTTACACAACACTTCTGAATTAGAAATAAATTCCAAATCTCTTTTTTTCCCCTCCTCTCCTGCCAAACTCCACCAGGAAACAGAATCTCGTTATTTCAGTTAGAATATATTAATACTGACCCTCTCCGGCACTTGGGACTTTTCAGGTTAGGCTCACATGGCTTCTATTTTTACTCTAGTCTAAACTGTGGTCATATGGATAGCAAAATAAATACTGAAATATTCTAGTTTGAGTGGTGGGGAGGCAGCGTTACTTATAATAACATGGCTCCAAACCTCTTCCCTCTGTTTGATATTCCAAAAAAGGAAGAAAGCAAGACTTGGAGCACATCTGTAAGTAATGAGCATTTTCCTTTTGTGTGTCATGCATATTCAACATAATCCTACGTGAAGTCCCGGGCATTGCTTTCATATACATTGCTTCAGAGAGCCCCGTTTTTGTTGCCAGCAAATTTAATTCAAGACAAAGGTCGCTTCCCTTCTCTCTGGATCAGGAATCTGAACCCTTCCCCACAAACAGAAATAAGAACTGTTGGTGTATTCTGCTTTTGTTTTTTAACCCCCCTCCCAGTTGACTTGCTGGTAGAAGAGGAAGAAGACTAGTTTTTGTTTGGTGTTAGCAATAAATCGATTTCAGGAGGAGTATTTTTTTAAAAAACTGTTGATTGAATTTTGTAATTCAAATATTTCAGAACTTTCACAATGACATAAAGGGAAAGTTCCTTCCAGGTGAGACATTTTTCTTTGAAATAGTTGTTGTCATTTCTCTAGGGTACAAAGTATACCGTATGTCGGGAATTTGGGGGCAAAGTTTAGATTTCTTTCTGCTCAGTTTATTTAGTTAAGGGTTCTTCAAACTTTGTGAAATGTTGGCTTATAGAAACTAGGGTTTGGGTCACAGGAGTTGGTAGGTGATGTGCCAGCGATAGGCTAATTGGTAGATGAGCATATTCTCATTGAGTATCTGTGGTTATGGCTGTTCACTGTCACCGTGATCCAGAGTGAAGAGAGATGGAACTGGCACTGGGAACTGGCTTGCGTCCTGCCTGTTCTGTGTGTCACGATGCCGGGGAGAGAAGGAGGGATGCTGCGTTCAGTCACAGAAGCGTACGAGCTCTTCTGGGTCATCATACCTGAGATGCTCTTAAATTTACCCAACAAACCACTTATTGAGCCCAGTTACTGTTCTGGAGACTCAACAGACAAACATTATAGGAAGAAAAATAATAGTGATGTGCCAGCTATACCAACATACATACGGTGAGGCAGTTTTTCTGAAAGTGATATTGATCCTGTTTAATCACAAATACATAATTAGATGAGCCAAGTGATCCTTTGGGAAGATTTTTTGTTGTTGTTTTTGTTAACACGCTGATTATTGTGCTGAGCATTTTAGTAAAGAAAGATTTAATTTGAGCTTTGTTGGCTAGGAAATCTAATTGCTTTGAACCATATTCTGGGTTTTTTTTTTTTTTTTTTTTAAACACAAAGAAGAGAATTTCTACAGTTAAGTATGTTAGCTCAGTGTTGCTTTTTAAAATGCTTTTCAGCCATTTAAATGTTTTCCAAAGACTAGTGCTGTGTCTCCCTGGCTCACGGCGGGCGTTGTTAATGAGTTGGCCGTTTCTTCTGAGGTTGTACTTATCTTCCTGGCAGTCCTCCTCATAGCTAGTTATAAGGCTGAATTCCAGGTTGCCCTTTTTAAAGAGACCTAGTAAGAGAACTAGGTTTTAGTTTTTATTTTTCCCAGATGTGAGGTAACCAGGTAACTTCTTTCAAAAGTATGAGATCTGTCCAAAAGGTATCCAGCCATGTAATATGAAAAATAGAGACATTTATTTATTGAAGAAGATACAAGATACAAGAAACATTGTACACAGGACAATGATGCCTCGGTCCCCTTCAAAGTAGGCACCTTGGGACCTCACGCAGTTCTCCCAGTAGCCATCAGCTGCCCCATTGTATTTTCCTGAATCTCATTAATGGTCTAAAATCTCTTCCTTTTCAAAGGTGATTTTAGTTTGAGTAAAAGACAGAAGTCTCAGGGCACCAAATCTGGGCTGTAGAGGGGCTGAGTCATCTGGGTGATTTGATGTTTCACAAAGAAAACCAAAAAATGTGATGCACGAGTGGGCACATTGTTGTGATGAAGCTGCCAATCACCTGTTGCCCATAGCTGCAACCTTCTGAATCATCCAAATAGTTTCCATGAAGGAATGGTCAAGCTTAACGCAAAATTTGCTGCAGATCTGTTGCCCTACTCGCTCAGTCGTTTTGAATGCAACAGCCACACAGTTCACATGCTCACTCAACAGCATCTGCAGCCCCCACCGACTAGTACAGTGAAGTCGTTATTGTTCACACATGCACATTCCAGTCCACTCTCCTTGGCTGCCAGGTTTCACTGATGTCGTGCAAACTGTTCTTGTTATATGAACAATGGCTAAAACTGTTTCCAGACAGACCTCATATGATTATTTCCTTTCACCAAATGGCTTAACAGTTAGGTTCAGCCTTTCAGAAAAATGTGACCTCTGTGCTTTTTCTTGAGCATTTACCCTCCCCAGACTCTGAGAGCACAGCGTTGGCCTGGTAGGGATGTGGAAAACCTCAGACTTGGTGCTGGTCTGGGTCCTCTCCCAGAAATGTACATTCTAAGTGATGAGAGAGAGTCCCACACAGGACATCCACCAGGAAGATCCAACCTCTGCTGAGTTCCAAATGATTGGTTCAGACTTGAGGGAATATAAACTGTAGGAATCCTGTCGTCTGCCCCACCTCGATTTGTTTCAGAAGGTTCATAGAACCAGTCAAATTTGTCTCCAATTGCCTGTGATTTGACTTTTCTTAATTTGATTTTATTTTAACTTTACGTTTTTATGAGCAACCTGGTTATCCTTCTGCCTCATATGTCATACCCAAATGTGATTCTACCTTCATATAACCTGAATTTTTTTCAGAATTGGTGTGTTTTCCTGATAGGCACCAGTAAATAATTTTAATTCACACCCCCACTCTGTGGAAGGAAGGTGTGCTTAAGTGTTTCTTAAAGGAAAAGACCTAGCTTTCTGTGTCATTTATTAAGAACCTACTATAGTAGTTTGAAGCAGTTGTCAGCTAAAGACCTTTCTTATGTAGGGATTTAAGAATTTTTTCTCATGTGTGACCTCATCCTTGCTTGACCTTGGCTTTTGTATGTATTATCTACAGAATGGTAGAGTAAGCCCGGTACATGATTCGGTACAGGTAGTTGTCTGTAAATAAAACCTTAAAAGAAGTGTTTGTAAATACAACAATATTTGCTTAAAACGTATGTATCAGTCATACCTCATGCATTCAAGGACAGCAGCATGTTTTTCTAGTAATAAGCACAAGGTTCTTTCTATTACATCTTTGGTTCACAGGGACACCTGATAGAAGATATTACTGAAAATGAATGAATGGCATTTGCTGTACATGGCTCCAGGCCTCTTCCATATGGGGAACTTACAGGACATTAGGCAGAGAAGAAACTCTCAAGCAGGAACTCTTAATTAACGCAGACTTTTCTCATATGATGCCAAGAACGCTAATGCTAAAAGATGTTAAATAGATATTCTGGGGGGAGAATTTCCATGGCCAAAGTTTGAAGTGCTGAATCAAGCAGAGTTCGACATGATTATTACCGTTCTTCTCAGGGCCTTTTTATGAGTGTGTGCAAATCACAAGCAAAGTAGGGGGAAGTGGACACAGCATGGCCAACACTCACAGACCGTGCACGTTGAAGTTCAGATGGGCTGGAACCCCTGCCGGACCGCCCCCCCCCCCCACTTCCTGCCCTGAACTGCAGGTCTTTGGGCAAGCCTCCGTTCCTTGATTTGTGGTAGAGATTGTTGAGGTGATTGCCCATGAACGTGCCAGCGCTTATAAAGCGCACTTAGCACAGAATGCCTGGCACAGAAGAGACAGTTAACAGGTAGCTAGAGCCAATGCTTTGGAACCCCAGGCTGAATGGCTTTGACATTGCAATGTTGCATGTCGTTACAGGGCAACAGAAAGGGCTCAGGAGAAGGGGACCAAAGTTTTGGGCCCCATTTTGGCCACTAACTAGATTGAATGATGTTAAGCGAATTTGCTACTGTGGTGTTCTGTCTCTTTTGAAAAAAATAGGTGATCTTGAAGCCTGTAATGTCTGGCCAGGCTCTAGGATTATATGTTCCTTTGGGCTATACAGAGGCCAGATTGGAAAGTTCATCTTAAGGGCAAGTATATCGTTTCTGAGCGAGTGCAGGGGAGAAATTATTTCATTTAATATGTGTGTGTTAGTTAGTAATAAAATAGTTGATTTAGTCACCTGTGGAAAGATAAGCTAAAATTACAGCCAGTTTGACACTTTGTAATCACCATAAAAGTGAGTACACATGTGAGTTTAAATCAGGACTGGATATGCCTCCGTCCTGAAATGGAAAGGCATCATCTGGGTGTTGTTTGCTATGATGTGCTACAGAATGTAGGATCAGGCAAGGGGAGTATTTTGCTGTTATGTGCAAAGACTCATTTTCTGAAGGTTGGGTCCTGGGGTGGATGGTGTTCAGAAATAGTTAGTTTTCCACTTTCTGACTTTGTCCTTCACCCAAGTTTAAACCCTGAAGTGAATTTAACACCTACTGCTTTGGGCTTTAATTACCTCCTCGGTCGCACTGGTTTAAGGCATTTAGAGGGCGTGCATCTAGTAGATAAAGCAGTGTTTCTTTCAAGGAGGGTCTCGGATTTCAGAATAAGAGATTTCCACACCTGCAGGTTGAAGCGTGAGAGCTGTTCGATACAGACCTTACCTACATGAGAAAAATCCAATGATTAGATCTGTTCAGTTGCTGTCTTGCAACTTTTCTTTGCTGAGAAAATGGACAGGTTTGTGATATTTCTTACTAAAAGGGAGATTGGTGCATTAATGGTCTTTTATGCATAGAATTAACATTTCTCTTCCTATTTATTACAAACACCATATGCATTTGGGCTGAATCATTTTAACAAAACACTAGTTTTTCATCATCCTCAAGTATGTAGGACCTAGATCACCATTGCTTTCCTCAACTTTCATCCTTAAAGTGGTATATTTCCTCTTTGGGGTCTTATATAAAGGAAACTGGTGTCACTAGGTCTCAGTGGAGTTTTGGCCATAGAGCCAGAGGCTTGGGTAGAAGTGGCACCAGCTGGCACTGGAACTGCAGGTGAGGCCACATGGTAAAAGAACTTTCAAGACTAAGGTGTTTTTATTTTATCCTATAGATGATAGGGAGCCAAGAAAGGGGTTCTAGCAGGGAGGGATGCGGTCATGTTTAGGAATGATCCCTCTGCAGAGAATGGATTCAAGGTCAAAGACTTGGGCAGGGGGGTCTGAGTAATGGTCCAAGCCCAAGGTTATGAAGTTGCTGCAGTTTGGGGGCTAGAACGGGAGGGATGGAGTGAGGAGGCAAATATGTCCCTTGCTCTTCTCCTAAGCACTGTGGGCATACAAACTGAGTCAGAAGTGCATCCTCCTCTGGGGAGAACTGCCTTGTCTTAGTGCTTCAGTTTCCATGGCTGAACGTGGCACCCCTCGGTCTGCAGCCCACAGCACTCACTGAACCTAGTTGCTTTCCACAACTTCCCTTTGCTGTGCTGTCTGCACGCACATCTTCCATCAGCCAAGGGGGAAAGGGCTGAAAGACTAGCTTTGATTTTCTTCCAGCTTGTACTCCAAGCCCTATTAGCCAACAGTACTGACACTGCCCCACAGAAATGGTCAGTCCCAAAGTACACAGGCTAGTCAAGAGATCCTCCAGGCGGGTGCCTTCTCTGCACTCGGGGACGTGCCTCTGCGTCTTTTCTCTGGTGACTTTCGTCAGGGAGTTCTATCTCATCCAGCAAAAGAGTGTTCTGCTTCGGGAGGCAGGCAGCTGGCTCGGTGTAAAAGCAGTTGTCTTGAGTTACCCCTTTGATGGCTTTCAAGAGATGCTCGTCTTCTTGTCTCAAGGAAATGTTGGTGCATAATTCACTTCCCTCTCCAGGCATGTCAATGGCAAAAATCCTTTTGGTCCAGTATGAGTCTTCACAAAAAGAAATGTGTCGTGTTTGGAAAGGTATTTTTTGTTGAAAGGAAAGACACTGGAGGTATTCTTTGAGCATTGTCTGCTACAAAGTGAAAAGGGCTTACTTCTTATTCAATTGGATTCTCTGGAGGGATTTTGGGAATTCCTCCTACGCACGTGGTGCCCTTGACATCAGAGCGGGAGATGACTGTGAGTTGGGTGTGGAATTATGTGCACCCCACTGGGTGGTGGAGGAACAAATACATTTAGCTGCATTTAAGCACATTAAACACATTGCCAGCCCTCAGACCACCCCGGAGTCCTGCAAACCCCAAGTAGCCAAGGGCAAGTCAGCTTCTCTAGACATGCCCTGACCTCCGCCCCAGCTCTTGTAGTAATTCAGGCCTGACAGCTTCTAAGGAACCTGTGGTCTTGGGGAAGTCTGTTGCTTGTCAGGCTACTCTGTGAGCTTCACTGTGAGAACTGGGAGGTGGCCAGGATCTCTAGGAGATGCTTCTGCCCATCCACTTATTAGTTTGACAGATGTGTCAGTCTGGACAACTGGGTCACCTAATGAACAGAAATTTAATTTATACACAGAGATTAAATATTTTAGTGATACCAATGCCGCCTCAGACTTCTTTGACAGAGTCAAGAGGAAAATGAAAGTTATTCAATGAATTGCTAACATGTAAATGGACTTTCACTTACTTTTCCAACTCTTAGGTTACTTAATTGGATACAGTACAACGTGTATGGGGCAGATGATCACCCATGCTTAGACATGAGAGATTTTAATGATAGGAATCGTGCTGGGTCTTGCAACATGTGTTAACTCAGGGACCTGAGATAAAGGCTAATTTGTTTTAGGTAATCTCCGCTGACAAGTATTTGTTAAGTACCCATGCACTTTGAGAGGGGCAGGGAGCATACACAGGCCATTGAAGACCTGCCTTCAGTGAGTTGTGCTGAGCTGAGGGGTAAGAGAAATACATCTGTGACAATTAAAAGTAACAGTGACAGTTTATGTCTTAAATTGTGCATATGCTACAAAATCCAAAATAATAATTTACAACTAGGGAACATATAAGGACTGAAGAAGTCAGAGGTGGTTTTGGAGTAGACAGGATTTTAGAAAGAACAAGAAGGCCCTCCAGATGAATTGCACAGGACAATTGTTAATTCAAGCAGGACCTAGAATTTCTTTTAGCAGGGAGCCCATGTAGCCCAAGCAGCATTAACTGAGCGCCTCCTATCTGCCAGGCACTGTGACTGCAGGGAGTGGGGGTAGGTTAATGATGAACTGAGGTACAGTCTCTGCCCTCCCAGGAGCTGTGAGTGGAACAGGGGTCATTTAAGTTGGTAGTAGACCTATGGAATGCAGGGCTCTTGATGCGGTTCACAAGCTTTGGGAATCACGGCCTGGAATGGTGATAGCCTTGGAAACAGTCTAACGCAGGATGGCCTCAGGTCACAGAGTTAAGCCCTGACCATTCTAGCAGAAAAATTCCAGCACACCCTTGGCTCAGGGTGGTCATTCAATGCCTGCAAGCCAGCCCACTGGAAAAGCGATCCCTAAGGTTTCAGTTCTCAGAATGTGCCGGTGTGGTGGCTCAAATAAAAGGAGTTCCCATACTTTCCTGTCAGCTGGCCCTGAAGCCTGGTGGGAAGTATGGGCTCAGGTTTAAAATACTTCAGCATCCATAGCCAGCAGCTGAAACTTGAGAGAATAAAGTGGTAGTGTTGTGGAGGGCTGGGCCCGTCTGTCCTCCTAAGAAGGCTCCAGTCACGGAACAGAAAGTTTTATTTTAAGAGGAAATCTGATGAAAGCCAACATAGTAAGGGAAACATTTTTTTATAATTCCCATTAGGAACAAACATTCAATATGAATTTAAAAAATAGGACAATAATGGCGTTACCTGTTTCCAAACACAAATGTTGTCTGAAAAGCCGTTTCTGGGCTTTTATGAGCTATTGGTGGTAAAATAACCAATTTTCTAAAACCATTTGAAAGAATATATGTCTACTCTGCCTTCGTTTCATGCGTGGTGCCCTTTTGGCAGGATTAGGTTGGATTTTAATACTAACTCTCTTACTGAAGAGCTAAGAAGTGAGCTGGTGTGCTTAGGGAGTGATCCCTCTCCGTATTCAGCATGTGGTTTGCTGTTACCAAGTGCCAGCGATATAAAAAGAATGTGCTTGTGTGGGTTTATTTGCGTTTGTCATTAAGGCTCTGCCAAGCCAATGAGCCCGAGAAGCGGGCTCGCAGTGGGCTTTCGCCCTTGTCATTGAGCCTCGCTGGCGCTGCTCCTTGTAGGGTGCCCTGCGTGGCATCTACCCACATCTGGGCTGTGGCAGAAAGCTCTGGACTGCCCAGGCAACCAGGGAGCTCTTGGCCCTGAGCATGGCCAAACCTGCAAACACTTGGCGGCCTTGATTTAGCTTAAACACCATCCTACCTTTGTATACATCCCTAAGAACATCTTACGTGATTTCAGTGTTTTGTAGCTTTCCAGTAAGAGAGCTTCACAGTGACTCTGTGATAGAGTGAATGCCTGAGATGGCTTAAAACTGGCACTAGGACTACTGAAACTCAGGTTTACTGGGACCACTGAAACTTGAATTTAGTAGAATGTAACAAAATACATGCTTGATGGGTGCTGAGGTCTCTGTGCCATCTTCATTCTACTGGAGCAGGCCATGTGGGCTTCCCTGGGGGACATTTGTCCTTGCTCAGCCCTTCATGCATGTGGTCAGGGGGTCCTGAGGAAGGGCCGGGCCAGAAATGGGGGGCTCAGAGGAATGGAGAAGAGGGCGGGCTGCTCCCTGAAGCATGAACCTGAAGAGTAAGATCATTAAGTGCATTTGTTCATCTCTCCCCATCCTGAATCCCTTCTCTTTCCTTCCTCAGAGGGCAGAGCTGACATCTGATAAAGACATGTACCTCGACAACAGCTCCATTGAAGACGCTTCGGGAGTGTATCCTATTGATGACGATGACTATGCTTCTGCATCGGGCTCAGGTAAAGCTGGCTACTGCCACTCGCCCCGCCATTCCCTGTGCTTGCACGTGCATGGAGACGCGCACACAGGCACAGAGTCCTGGAGCTCACTTCAGGGAGACAGCAGGTGTGCAGTGGTTGAGAGCATGCTCTTTGGAGTCCAGATGCCTCGGTGTGAATTCTGGCTCTCCATCACCTCAGCTGTGAGATCGTGGGAGAGTATTTAACTTGGCCGACCCTCAGTTTCCTCATTTATAGAACGGAAGTCCTCTTCCACATAGGCTTGTTGTGAGGATTGACGCATCTGTGGCTCTTAGAGGTCACTGCTTGGCATGTAGTCAGTGTTCTGTCAATATCAGCTTTTAATTTTATTTTTTGTTAAGGCTTTTATAGTGATATCATGAAAACCCCCCTTAAATAAATGCCTCAAACTGCCAGCTCCATATTTAAGATTATGGATAAAACCAAGGAGCGTTATACTTTCTTACTCCTAGTGTATTGCTCAAAAGTAGGAGGGAGAAGGTCGCAGCCAGGTAAAAATGATTGCAGAGGGACAGCCTCCGCTCCTTGGTGTATCAGCTATCTGTTGCTTCAGTAATACTGAACAACAAACCACCTCAAAGAGGCTAAAGACAACAATCATTTATTCAGCTCATCATTCTGTGGGCCGGTGTTTTAGGCCAGGCTAAATGGGCTCTCACACATGTCAGTGGTCAGCTGCAGGTTGGGTATGCAGCTTTGCTGACCTTGGCTGGACTCTGACATATCTCTGGAGCAGCTGGGCAGGCTTGGCTCTGGTCCACATGGTCTCTCATCCTCTAGCACGCCAGTCATTTGTTTCCAGGCTGGAGGCAGAGATCCCAAGGGAGCAGACGGGTGCAAAGCCCCTCAGAGCCTAGGCTTAGAGCTGGCACAGCATCACCACCCCATTGTATTGGTCAAAGCAAGTCACAGGGCTTGCTTTCCTTTCATTACTCCACCTTGTAATGAAAGGAGCTACAAAGTCACATGGCAGAGGGTGTGGAGACAAGGGGAAATCAATGATCCTGGCCATTTTCGCAGTCTACCATACCTAGTAAATGTTTCACCCTTGCCAGGAACGGCCCCTAAGGAGCCGAGAAAGAGTTTGTGCATATATTTAAGTAACTATCAAGTCAGGAATTTGTGGTCAGCAGCATGCTGGGGAAGTGTTAGCCAGGACTTTTCTTGCTTTAAATTTTCATTGTACATTCAACAGATAGTAAAAGTTATGCTGGACATAGCTGTCTGACGATCGGGTTGGCCTGGGCTTCAGAATGTCCCAGAACAAATTGAAATCAGCGGTATCTCTGGCAGAGATCTGGCTGTGTAAGAGTGAGTGCTTTAAGTTGGAAAATGGCAAGTCTGAATAAGACATGAGAGGTGGTGGCTGACCCAGTAACAGTGAGCTCACAGTGCGATCCTGATGTAAAAATAGCCCGTTATTCTGGGGAGACTGATATATATTGCACACACAGATTGAGTGTGAAAGGAGTGTTTCTCCATAGCCCACAACGCTATTAATATATTTCACTCATGGCACCTCTTTTTTTTCCCTTAGCACCTCAAAAGTGCTTTGTAACTGTCATCTTCAAAACGTCCCAGGAGATAATAAATATGGGAACGTTTCTGTCCCTGTTTCACAGATCTTAGAATCTAAGAGTTGTTAGAGATCTGTAGCTGTTGTCCAAGTCATTCGGCCGATTCCTGCCAAGATTGTCCTTAAGTTTCACATAAGAAAGCAGATACACAGTCCTGCTCCTGTGCTAATCCTGCATCTCCCCATCGGGGTGAAGGGGTTTTGAGTGGGTCGTTTGAGACCCCGAACCCACTAACCAGATAGATGGTGTTGAGGCTTCAGTGCGGGCTGGCACAGCTTCCGCCTTGACCCCAGCCCGGGGCAGATGATGGCACCAAGCAGTTTATCATTCGGACTCTGGAACGCCCTTTGCACTGCCCTGAAGATGTTATTTCTCAGCTTAAAAGTAGTAGAAGTTGAAGGTAAAATTTGTTGATCATATACTGTGGTCAGACATTGTTCCTACCCTTCTACCGTCACTGTAAGGACATTTCTATCACTGTATCCATCTTTCCCAGGAGAAAACCTGAGGCACAGAGAGATTAAATCACTTGCCTCAGGTCACACTGTTAGAGCATAATGGAGCTGGGACACAGACCAGGGAGTTGGGCTTGAAAGTGTGTTCTCTTTCACTCCTTTGCTGGGCTGCCTCCTTGAGTCACAGAACCCCACTCCAGAATCAGGACAGCCTGCTAGCCGATGGCCAGCCCCAGCTGAAAATGGGTACCCCATGGTTTTGGCCAGTGTTATTTCTGTTTTCACTCCTATCAAGCTATCCTGTGGGAAAGCAAATGGACGGGGCAAAAATGGCCAAAGGGCCAGGGGTTACTTTCCAGGGTGGACTTAATTAAGATGGGCGTTAGTGGGTATGAAATGTCACCCATTCACTTAACATTTCCTGGACAGTTGCTATGTGCCAGACACTTTACCATGTCCCTGGGACACAGGGATGAGAAAGACTTGGTTGCTGTCCTCAAGGAACCAAAATCCTGACGGAAGAAATGTAGAAGTGAGAAAAAAATAATTGTAACGCCATGTCATGAGTGACATAACCTAGCAAAGCGCTGCGCATCAAACATTTAAGAGTTAAAAGTAGAGCTCTGGTTAAAGATGGCAGATTGAACACACACGTAACTTTCAATACTCAACTAAAGTGACGTAAAGGAATTGGGCCTAAATTCACATGGCCAGACAAAACAGTAGATGGGACAAAAAGCCAGTGTTCTGGAAGCTGGGAATCAGATGGGCTGGAAGTGATGGACTTGGCAGATGGGAGAAAGCTGAGTCAGCCGGCAGTGGGGGCGGGACAGGGCGCCAAGAAGCAGCCCACTGGACACAGCAGATCCCCTTGGGGCCCGGGAACGGGTGGCACTAGCTGGGGGTGGAAGTGGTACTAAACGCAGAATAACTGATTGAAAGTCTGTTTAAGAGGCAAGCAGTCCCAGGAGAACTGTGATGAGTGTGAGTTGTAGAGTACTAGTCAAAAGCAAAGACTCCGGAGCCAGAGTGCCTGGGTGGACGTCCCAGTTCCGCCGTACACCAGCTGTGCCCTTGGTAAACTGTCTGACATGTAAACGCGGTGTGCCTCAGCCTCCTCACATGTGACATGTGGGAAACAGTAGTACCCACCGCACTGACTACATGGTGAATGTATGTAAAGTGTTTAGATGAATGCCTAGCACATAATAAATATTATGTAAACGTTGACCATTTAAAAAGAAGCAGCAGCAGCAGCAAGCAGATTCCCTGATTCCATCCCACCATAATGCAGCAAAGGGACTCATGCTCCCAACCTCAGAAGAAAACTGGAGCTTCATTATCGGGAGAGGATAGAACAGAGGTCTTTGAACTAGGAATGTACCAGGCACTGATGGGGCTGGGGCACAGTACTGAAAACTGAGAGAACAAGCCCCTAGGCTAAGAGTTATTAAATGCTGAGCTACTCCCAGTTGTCTCCTCCCTATCAGTTCTGGAACACGGACAGTCTGGCCTTTACGCTCCCCGGGGAATTGGATCAACTCAAAGGAAACAGCTCCAGGGTATGATACTTGCATTGGGAGCTCTCCAGCAAAACGCACGGGCCTGTCTTGACTCACTGTGCCCACCATCTGACAAACGTCTTCTGTGTGCCCAGAACGTCTGGTCAGCATGTCAGTGTTTCCCTCTGAGATGCAAAAAGACAAACGAGGCTCCCCTGACGTTTATGGAAAAGTCTGTAACATGAAACATAGAGACCTCCCACAACCCAAAGTTGGAACAGAACAGAAACTCACAATGAGAAGAGACTTACAAACGTGCTTCATTTGGAGAGATAGGAAGATGCTTTAATGGTGAAACAAGAAGAGGAATGAAAAAGGAGCATTCTAAGAGCTGGGAAGAGAGTCCTTGGAGAGTGGAAATACTGTGTCAGAAATGAAAAGCTTGTTAGAAGATGAGAAGATACAGAGGATATTTATTCATGTATTTATTCAACAAGTATTTGTCAGTTGCCCACCACATAGGAGAACAGATTCCATTCTAGGTGTTAGGAATACTCAGTAAATAAAACGTAGCAATGCTTTGCTGGTGGTGGAATAGTTTTATTTATTCCTTTCTGTATTTCCATGTTTCCAACTTTCATCGGTGAAAAAAATATTCTTTTTTTTTTTTAACATGTGTCCTTTTTTTTAAAGTAGAAATTAAAAAAAAATTTTAAGAAGAGATTCAGTGACAGTGAGAACTTGGAGAAACAGTTGCACAGTGGAGTGGGGGTGGGGGGCAGTGATGTTGCTTCTGGGCAGGATAGTGTAAGCAGGCGTCTCCCAGGTGGGGACACCTGGGCTCTGGGGAGGAACATCTGGGCTCTGGGTAGGATGTCTCAGGCAGAGAGAACAGTGAGAGCTGAAGGTCAGGGTTGAGGGAGAGGTGGTCAAGGCGGCTGCCCGGTTTCTGGTTTTGGCAAGAGGGTGAGTGTTTCTGATAAAGATAATAAAGACTGTAGAAGAGCTGCCTCAGGCAGATCAGACATCTGTCTCTGACTTCATAAATGCTAGCCTGAGGGCATGTTCTACTTTACAAAACCGCTTCTCCCTCACGACAGAGTCTCTACACTCCTACTTTGGTGATTCATAGCCGTAGCTATTGTGAACCAAGGGAGTCTTGAAAGCCCTTAAAATTTTTTATTTCTCCTTGAAAAAATTTTTGTTAGAAAACGATTCATTGTAGGAGGAGCAGATCAAGCCTGTTGTATGGAAAACCTTGATGGAAAACCCGGTAAGCTAATATACAAGAGCAGCGCACTTCTGGAGCCCTCATTACTAATAATGTATTACATACCATTTTATGTGTACAAAGTGCTTTCAACTATCTATCACATTTGAACCTCTGGGAATTCGTTATGGCTTTTTCCCACTTGCAGATGAAGAAACTAATAGTCAAGCATTGATTGCCCAAGGTCACAGAACTGATAAATGCCAGTACCAGCACCAGGGTTGTTGGTGTGTTTAGTGCCAAATCCCACATTCATTCCAATGCGCCCTGCCATTTCTTCTCCATCTAGTGAGTATACATGCTGAAAGTAAAGGAAACAGTTGATACAGTAAAATATTTAAAAAGTGAACCGTAGTCATAGCCATTGGGCTGTTCCCAGCACCTTACCTCTGAATTTCTCAACTGCCTATTACAGTAACGTGATTCTGTGAAGAATTTGCGGTATCCACCATTTGTTTCTGTCTGAGGCAGCAGGTTGGTTTGAATCACAGAGTTTGAGCTTATTTGAGATTTTACAAATTTGACAAATGGTGAACTTAAAGAGAATGTTGTACTTACTTGAATGTCAGAAATGCTCAAATGTAAAATATAAAAAAAAGAAAAAAAGAAAAGTAAAAACTAGTGCTGATGACAGTTGGTGGTTAGTGCTGAATCTTAAGGAAGACTTGACATTTTGTGTCCAGGTGGGAAGAAGGAACCTGCCACGGAGACAAATGGCCGAGGCGGGAGGGGAAAGCCGGGAAGTCAGAGTCACAGAGGCCCGGACATCGTGTACCAAGAAGGAGATGGTGGCTGGCAAGTGACCAGAGGAGCTAGGAGGTTCAGTTAGATGAGAACCACTCTAGAAAATGCCATTGAATCTAGAAACGTGGAGGACATTGGTGACCTTAACAAAATAGGGCCAACAGTGTGATGATGGGGACACTGTGACTAGAGAGAATGGAGCAGATGGTGAGGAAATGAACGAGGGAGGAGCCACGGCACCCCTGGAAAAGCCTGGCCATGTGGAGGGGACCAAGGGCAGCTCTCTCAGATAAGGGGTCGCCGGGGGACTGTTCTCTTTTCTCGGTTGTTGTTTTGTTATGTTTTGAAACGGAAAAAGTAGCATGTAGAAGGGAAGAGATCTCACTGAGCAGGAGAGATTGAACATTGCAAATGAAAGAAGGGTTACTTGAGAATGTTCATGGGAATAATATTTTTTGAAATTGCCAGGCTACCCACAGATCCACTTTTAAATCGCTTGTTCATCACAGTGAAGACAGCTGAATTCTTTTTAAGGGAAAAATTCTCTACTTTAAAGGTTATATTTATTTATTTTTAGAGAGAGGGAGAGGAGGGAGAAAGAGAGGGGGAGAAACATCGATGTGCGTGATAAACATGATTCGGTTGGTTGCCTCTTGCACATTCCCAACCAAGGGCCTGACCAGCAACCCCGGCATGTGCCCTGACCCGGGATTTGGTCTGCAGAGTGACACCCAACCCACTGAGCCACACCAGTCAGGGCAAAGACTGCTGAATTCTTGATGAGCAGGTATTTTGAAAGAACATGGCTCCGTCAGTGTCAATAATAGACAGTCTTATCTGTTGATGTGGAAATCTGCATCTTGATTCATGTGCTCGGCTCATCTTTGCCGCCTTCTCCAGGAGCTGATGAGGACATGGAGAGTCCCGAGCTGACCACATCTCGGCCACTTCCAAAGATCCCGTTCACTAGTGCTGTTCCCAAAGTGGAAACCACCACGTTGAAGATGCAGAACAAGATACCTGCTCAGACAAAGGTGTGTTTTGTCTTGCATTGCATTATCAGGTCACTGTAAGTTTAATTATACGGAATAGTCCTTTTAAGAGGCCCCATTTAAAAATATGTAAGGACAAATGGTATTTCTGTTACATTATTGTAAATGGCTTTTACATACTCTTTATGATTGTTTTGACTTTTACTTACTGACTGCTCCTTTAGTGGGTTAAGTAGACTTTGTTTTGAGAGCAAGTTTAAGTTACAGCCAAATTGAGTGGGAAGTACAGAGAGTTTCTTTTACCACCTGGCGCCATGTGTGTGCAGCCTCCTCCGCTATCGACAGCCTCCACCAGCATGTACATCCTTAACATCGGAAGCCCATCGTTTATATTCTTTGGGCTGTCGTTCTTTGGGTTCTGACAAATGTATAGTGATATGTATCCACCATTATGGGATCATACAGAACTGTTGCATTGTCTTAAAATTCCTTTGTGCTCTGCCTGTAAAATCTGGCACCACTGATCTCATCACTGTCTCCATAGTTTTGCCTTTTCCTGAACGTCACTAGCTGGAATCACACAGTATGGAGCCCTTTCAGATAGGCTTCTTTCACTTAGTAATAGGCATTTAAGGTTCCCACATGTCTTTTCATGGCTTGATAGCTTATTCTCTGTACTTTTATCACTGAGGCCTAGCTTAGATATGAATATTTTTAAAGGGTGGTCCTTTTAAAGGAACTCACAGCCAAATTAAGAAACAAAACCGTTTTGGTTTTTCATTTGGCTCAAGTCAAGAAAATTTATTTTCGTTTCATACAGAATCTGTTCCAACTTAAAACCAGTGTGGACTTTACCTATGTTGAAACAGGTTACGGGATAAGGAGACTTCAGATACTAGTTGCAATAAGTTTTTTCTCAAAGTCTCCACTAGCCCATCATCAGTAGTATGTAAGCTTTGATCTCTTTCAGTGATAATGATGAATCTGAGTGCATCCTATATAGTATTCATTTTGAGAGCTGGCTTATTAAGAAATAAGAACAGAGCAAAGATACTAGCTAATGAAAACTGTAAGACTTGTGATTTTGGCCTTATTAATGTTACATTGCAATTAGCTGGCCCCCCACTACCAGGTAAGCTTTTTAAGTTCGAAAATGCATATTAAAGTTTGAAGAAGTCCCAGGTTTCACATCCTGGATCTGGTCAGATTTCTGAGCTTCTGTGAGCCTATTTCTCATGGGTCATTGAGGAGATTAAGTGTGAGGGCAGGCTGGTAAACATTCTGTAAGCCTTAACTGAACTTGGTTAGAGCGGCCGAGACCGAGCCAATTCGCCAAATAAGCATGTGTAATAACTGCAATAGTAGACTTTGTTTGTGCACAGTCCAGGGCAGCATGCTGCTCATGAAAACTAAGCAACACAGTGGCCCCTTTTGGAGCTCACCCACCTGTTGGTGCCCAGCGTTAGCAGCAGACAGGATGTGGAAGGCTGTGCCATGCAGGTAGTGATTGGCCTCCTCTGGAGTAAGAGGCACCCCTCTGCTGGCAGGAACACAGGCAAGCTTCCGGCCCTTTCATTTCCTAACCCTATCGGAGAGCCTTTGTCTTCCCCCCTCTTTCCCCCTCCCCATCCTCCATCCTCTGTCTTCCCTGTGACTGTGAAGAGGATGGTGAGTAACACAGCTGGAAGGCTGTGTCTGCAGATGTGGAGCAGCCAGGTCAGCCTTGCTCTCTGTGGGATTAACAAGGGTCGGTGGCTGATCAACTTCACAGGTCAGGTGATGGGAAAGACAGGAGAAGCTCTGTGAGCACTAAGGCAGCCACACCTGGTACAGTGCGTGCATGGTGGCTGCTCCATACATGCGTTAAATAAAGACATGAATAATACAGAAAAAGGGAGGGAGAAGGTAAGAAATGCAAAGTAACAGGTACAGTTGAAGGGAGGATGGCTGACCACCTCAGAGCGGGTGTGGCGCAGTTTTCCAGTGTGGGTGTTGAACGTGCATTCGGCTTTACTACATTTTTATTTGGACCACTTGCCGTGACTAAATCTGGAGAAGTCAGTGACCATTTAGACTCCCTAGCTTGAGGTAAGAAACTCAGTTTTGGCTTTCAGTGATAAAAAATAGTACCTTAAGCCAAATCTAATTTGACTTAGAGTTCTGGTCAATTGACAGCCATGGATTAAACATTGATTTAAATTTTAAAAAACTGACTTTAAGGAAGTGATTGTGTCAGATCAATATAAAGAAGATAGATATTTGGCAGATGAGCTCAGAAATTAAGGATGTCTAAACATCTTAATATATTTGTATTCCTAGTACCATTTGTGTTCGATGTAGTAATAATCAATGTCATTCATTTATGGGGGATTTATTGAGGGCTCCTCATTATGTGTCAAATACCATTCTAGGTACTGATAATTGATGATATTGACAATGAAAAATATTAGTAATAGAGATTACAGTTTTATTTTGTAGTTACATGGCACAGCTAAATTAAACATTGCCTCAAGGATACTACTAATGTAGAGTTTGCTTTCAAATGGGTCTCACAGTGACATTAGTGTCACCATTATAGATATTCTTTCTAGTTTGTTGTAAATTTATGTGACAAAAAAATGAAAAGAATACAGTTAATTGTTCAAGCAGAACATTGCTCTTAATCTTTCCTTCTATTACATTTCCATGGCATTTAAACAAGCAGACATGGATGCGACAGATCTTTAATTGGCTTCATTTAATCATCTGTGCTGCCTTTGGTACTTTCATTTTGCACATATATGCAAGAGTTAAGGTATTTCCGATTAATTCTGTACTATAGAAAGAATTCTTAGTGGAGCCCCTGCTTCCATACAGTAAAACATCCCACTTAAAGAATACATGTCTTCTCCAGAGCACCTGGAAGCTCTGCTCTGATGGACCATTCCTCTCAGTTCACGTGCCCCAATTCTGTGGAGCCCTCTTGCCCGCCCCCTACTTGCACCCCAGAGATGCACGCTGCTTCCTGGCTGCTGGATTGGAAGCTGAGTCAGGGGAATTGACGTGTTAGCTCTCTCAAATGATTCCAGGAACTCAAAAAAACTGAGGGGACATTATGTAATTTTTCTTGACAGTGGGACAGAGAAGATGTGGATAAGTTAAACTCGGCCTCTGGTATCACAGTAGCTGCTTATGTCTACCTCCTGTGCCACCAGAAGGGTGCTTACCTCCTTCCCTTCCCTCGCAGTGCTAACGAGCAGTGAAAATGTTCCTACGTTAAAGCCCAGGCCATCCATTTTCTTCTCTGTTGAGTTGTCTGTCCTTCTGACAGGCAGTAGGTTAGTGATGGGATTTCACAAGAAGAAAGGAGAAAACTCAAGCCGAGTACTGCCCGGGAGCTTCCCTCTTCTGCTTTATCTTTGTACGTGAAGGCTGGGGAGGACCTTTTCCTGTTTTCTTCTCCCATGATGATGTGAGAGGACAGTGAGATTTGGGGTGCATTTTGTGCAGCTATGAAATGATAACTTACCCACAGTCTCTGTTTTTTGTAAGTTATAGCGTGTTGAGGTTTCAGCCACTAGAAGGTTTCTTGTGGCTTAGGAAAGTAAGACACTTTATCTCACTGACTACACCTGAGCTTCACTGGAAGCCTAGTGCTCTGTTCACTGAGGCAGGGACCCCCTGGCCTCACCCACTCTGACATTCAAATGGATCCACCTGGTCTAGTTTATGGTTCTTCCTAGAGGTGCCCATGACCATGAGGCACCCCAAGAAGGTGAGATCTTTTTAAGGTTATTTAACCGTCTAGCTGTAAGTAGCAGGCTGCCACTTTGGGTGAATCCTGGCTTTCAGAAAGCCGTCAGTCACTTAGCTGGGCCACAGCTCAGAGTCCTAATGAAGATGGTTGGCTATCCTTAGGAATTTCCTCTTCAACAATAGCCAATTGCAACGGACAGTGTTTTCTATCAATAGTAATGACCAACAGAGCACAAGCAACTCATGTGAACTGAGATTGTCTAACCCAGTAGTTTTCAAGCCATAGAATTATCCAGAGAGCTTTATAAAAAACAACAATAACAAAAATCACCCGTAGTTTTCCCACCCCAAACCCACTGAAACAGACTCTCTAGTGGTAGGGATTGCTGGATTTTTTTTTTTAACTTTGTAGATTTCATTGTAACTGTAGGCCATTCACACAAGATGGACAGTGATGGAGCTGAGTGTTAGAAAGCCAACAGATGGCCCTGGCTGGTGTAGCTCAGTGGATTGAGCGCGGGCTGGGAACCAAGCGGTCCCAGTTCGATTCCCAGTCAGGGCACATGCCTGGGTTGCGGGCCAGGTCCCCATGAGGGCCACGTGAGAGGCAACCATACATTGCTGTTTCTCTCCCTCTCTTTCTCCCTCCCTTCCCCTCTCTCTAAAAATAAATAAAAATAAAATCCTTAAAAAAAAAAAAAAAGAAAGAAAGCCAACAGATGATTTATGTGCTATGTGGTGGGCTGTAAAGTGTCCTGGGGTTTTGGAGAGGTGAAAGATGAGGGAGGGCTTTGTCAAGGGCAAATGAACAGTGAGAGAAGTGGAAGATTTGGATTGGGGTTGGGAGGAATTTATGAGCCACGGCGCAGGTGTTAAGATCGATTTTGGTAAGTGGCACTAGAGAGGGCTGTGCAAGGGTTCCTCCTGGGCATGGCGCTGGGGGGGACTAGAAGCCACCCAATATGTGCAGTTATGAGGTTGTTGCGAGAACTTGGATGTTATGTGTTATAGACCTGAACGATGCTGCGGAAATGAGAGCGCAAGGGAAGAATGTGGTTGGCGAGAGCAGTGAGGGGAGAATTGGCAGGGCTGTGATACAGCAAGCTGTGATACAGTTTGGAATGTGCAAAAATAACAACTCCGGGGGGAGGCCCAAAAGTATAGTTGGAAATAGAAAAGAAGGTTAATCTGATTCAGTGCTGTAGCCATGGGTCAGTGTCCTGTAGGCTGCTGGGTAGGTAACAAAGCTGGCTGGAGATGAGGTTTTGACAGTTATTATCTTAGATTTACACTTACAGAATTGTGGAATACCCAAGGGCCTGCGAGTGTTCTTCACTGGTTGAAAAAAAAAACTGAGATCCAGAAAAGTGGTGTGACTTAGGGTCACATAGGAGCTACTTGCAGAACCCAGGTACCCTGAAGCTCTAGTTCAGTATTTGCTGAACACATAATGCCTAAATAAAAGAGAGGGTCGTACTCCTAGGGTAACCCTGAGGGCTACTCCCCACAGAGTGAGATCAGGAAGAACCCTTAGAGAACACCTGGCGAGAATGCCTAAAAGGGAGCCGTCACAGTGCCCTGTGTCGCAAGGAGGTGGACTAAGGAGAACTGAGACAGTGCCGACGTGCTGGAGCAGCCGGAGAGACACGGCGGTCTCAAGTCAGAGAGTGGCCAGAAAGTACAGATCTTATGGAATGTCAGTTCAAACGACCCACCCACGCCCTGAGGACTGTCATGAACTCACTCTCTGTCTTGCCCACACACGTGATGGCTGTTACACAGAACCGGGAACTACATGGGCTTACCATAGCACTCACCCATTCGGTAAAAACATCACACAAAGTGATTGTCCCCATTATTTCCTAAACCCATTGTTTGGGGAGAAAAAGCAACTTGGAAATATACTCATTATCTTTTAACCACATTAAGGAAAATCTTTACAATATTTTCCTTTTCCCATACCAGTCACCTGAAGAAATGGATAAGGACGACGTTCACCGCTATGACTCAGAAAGAAAAACGGACCCCGCTGAAGAGGATACAAATGTGTATACTGAGAAGCACCCAGACAACCTGTTTAAAAGAACAGAAGTCCTGGCAGGTGAGCAGGCTGGTAGGGGTCAGATGAGAGGGCCCTTAAACAGGCTTCTGTGTTTGGCTGGTTGAGATTCAGCGGTGTGGGCCACGCTTGCTGAAGGTCATCTTTCTACTGAAAGCAGTCAGGGGGCGGGGGGGTTGGGGGTCGCATTCGGGAATGAGAGGCTAGGGTTAGGCAAATGTTGTCTTTATTTTCTGTCAACTTCCTCAGCCTTGGCCTTGGCCAGCCTTTGTGGGGGCGCTGGGGGTGGGGGAAGAGGAAAGCTAAGATTGTTCCAGAACAGCTGGGCATGGGGGATGGCATGATGTGAGGTGACCAATCAGTCTTGCTCCAAGTCATTCTGATTGCAAAATAGGAGAAGGAAAAGTTCTTCACGGAAAAGGCAATTGACACCAGTAACACCCAAGGCATTAAGGATGTTTCTCTAATTAACTTATCTGGTGAAAGTATTAGCATTTGTTGTTAAAGGGGAAGATTTGCAAGATTTAAGAACACTTAATCCTGGAAAGGATAGTCCCAATTCCAAGTCTAGGGGGGGAAAAATTGCATGCTTTTCTCCTAGTTTTACAAAGTTTAAATAAATCATATCATGCTTTGTGTTTTCATTGAAAAAGCAGTTAGAAAGTTAGACTATGAAATGTGAGAACCGAAAAGACTAAAGAATCCTAAAGTATGGAATTCATTGAATTCACCACCAGATTGTTCTTATTGAGGCTTTTGGGTGATGCTATTAATACAAATCAAAGAAAGGATTGTACCTTTCTGAAGAATGTCAGAGTTGCACAATTGCCTGGTTGCTCTGGTGAATCCAGTTTTTACATTTTGGGGGGTCTTCAAATTAAGCCTTTTATGAAAGTGTTGTGAAATGGAGTGGGCTTGACTAAGCTATTTCTGCAACCATTGACTCTCTTCTCAAAGGAATCTCCCTTTCGGTGTGTTTCAGCTGTCATTGCCGGTGGAGTGATAGGCTTTCTCTTTGCCATTTTCCTCATCCTGCTGTTGGTGTACCGCATGCGGAAGAAGGACGAAGGAAGCTATGACCTTGGAGAGCGCAAACCGTCCAGTGCTGCTTACCAGAAGGCACCGACTAAGGAGTTTTACGCGTGAAACTCCCACTTAGTGTCTCTATTTATGAGATCACTGAACTTTTAAAAATAAAGCTTTTGCATAGAATAATGAAGATCTTTGTTTTTTTGTTTTTTTCATTGAAGAGCCATTCTGGCACTTTAATGATAAAATCCCATTGTATTTAAAACTTTTCATGTTATTTCTTTAGAACATAAAATTACAACTTAACATCTGCAGTGTTCTGTGAATAGCAGTGGCAAAATATTATGTTATGAAAATTCTCAATATTCATGGAATCAGTTCAAACTTTTATGCGCAAATATGGAATGATTGTTTTTATTCAATGGTTCGAAGAGGAAAGCTGTTTGGTTTGTGTCTGCATGTCTCCGACCGACCCAGCCGGGTTGGTCTCAGTTGGTTAATTTATCTGTCGTTCCCTTCTCCTCTGCTCTCTCCTCGTATCCCTTGGAAAACAAAACTCTATGCCTTTTGTAGCTGTTACAGTGCAATTTGTCTTTGGATAATTCAGATAATGGTAATTTAGTGTATATGTGATTTTCAAATATGTAAACTTTAACCTCCACTTTGTATAAATTTTTAAGTGTCGGACTATCCATTTTACACTTGCTTTGTTTTTCATTACCTGTAGCTTCAGGCAGATTTGCAACAGCAAATTAATGTGTAAAATTGGATTATTACCAGAAAACTGTTTAGTCATATCTAATCAGATCCTCTTTTGGGAGGATTTGATGTGAGTTACTGACAAGCCTCAGCAAACCCAAAGACGCTAACAGTATTTTGACAAGTTGCTGCAGATTCCTTTGGCCACTGTATTTGTTAATTTCTTGCAATTTGAAGGTACGAGTAGGGGTTTAAGGAAAAATCAGTTTTTGTTCTTAAAAAATGCATTTAAGTTGTAAACGTCTTTTTAAGCCTTTGAAGTGCCTATGATTCTCTGTAACTCGTCGCAGACTGGTGTTCATGAGTATATATAACAGTTAAAAAGAAGTTGGTATTTTATAAGCACAGACAATTCTAATGGTAACTTTTTTGTAGACTTATGCATAGACGTAAATTGTAATTTGGGAACATAAAAACTACTGAATAAATCATGTGGCCTAATAATGGAAAATGTCACTGTTATAAATTGTGTACATTTCGATCAAATGTACATCTCCCCTTTGCCATTGACCGTCCGCTCTCCAGGATGACGTGGGTTTGATTTCTTAGCATTCCAAAGCATCTGTACATCACCACCCAAGAGCTCCTCATTGGAGGTACAGCTTCACTTCCGAATTGGCCCGAGGAATTCTGAATGTATCATCTCGTGTGTATTGGGGTGTAGATGTTAGAAGACGGCCAGGGTGGGACCAGTGATGTTTGCAGCCCTTCCGGGCGAGCTGATGGCAGTATTGAGACAGATGCCTGCTTTTGCAAACAGCGTTTAGGACGATCAATTCCAAAGAACTGAAGGGAGCTTTCCTGACGTCGGCATCTAAGATTTAGTTTTATAGATTGATTTGCCTTTGAAACTATGCTCCAAATCTCTCCTGAAGCTTAACCGAAGAACTAATAAATGGAATGCCATCATTCACACCATAGGGAAGGAGAGAAGGGCAGAGAGGCTCTTGGTACCAAAAGGAGGGCCTCACTGCCTAGGGTTGAAATTGTGAGCCAGCGGTGATGCGTGTGGGAGAGATGGAAGGAGGGTCCCCTGCCTGGGTACTGCTTTCTAACTGAGCGTTGCCTTTTTCTATGTTACCGTTAATTTTGCTTTGCCTTGTGTGCTTCCAAAGTAGGAAGAAGACGGCAAAAAACAGGAACCTTTGCAATGTGTAATTTGCTTTAAATAAATATGAATATTCCATTTAGAGAACATTCCCTCGAATTGCCACAGAACTCATTTCTTTACAAAAATGTAAAGCAACACCTGGAACAGTGTTTACTTAAATTCTTAATGGCCTTAATTCTCAAATTCCTGCCCCATCACTTACAGCACGAATTCGCATTGGAGTGATTAAAAGGAAGTGATAGCACCTTCTAAAGCTGCATGCTATCCCTCGGTTTCAAGGTAAAGAACCCAGTCAGCATCCCTCTAACCGTGCACAGCATAGTGAAACTCAGTTTGTAGAGTAACAACTGCTTGGAAACTATGCCAGGAAGAGAAAAATTCTGGCAAATATTTTGTCACTGCTGTAAAGCAAAATATTTGTTAAAGTGCCAAAATAAAGTCTGTCATGCTGAAAGTAAAAAAAAAAAAAAATCATTGTATAGACTGACATCCAGTTTTCTTCAACTGTATGTTTTCTGCCTACTTTTATTTTTTTAATTTTAAGATGCAATAAATAGTGCTATAAAAAGCGTTAGTTATGATTACCGAGTTCAGAAAAATTTTGGTCAACTATAAATATTAAAGCCAATGTGAAAATGTCCTGTTTCCTTAGCCACATGTAAATGATTTCCTTTGTGTGAATATTGCTTTGTGTTTGAGAGACCTACAACATTTAAAAGACCCGTTTTCAGCATATGGGGGGAAATGGGATGAGCTCACTTTTTTTGAAAAATTTCATCCACAGTGAATAGTACCTGAACTTCAGGATTAGGACCTGGTTGATACAATTGAATTTAGGTTGGACAAGTTTGCAGAAATTGTCATCTATGGATGTTAAAAGTTGATAGTTTCAGATCAAATGTTGAGTGAATTTGTAATGCACATCTCTGCAAAGTAGACGAAATGCGCTTGCTTATTGAGGATATAGTTTCTTTGTGTAGAGTTTAGGAAACTAAGCTAGGTAAGTAGAATGTAATTAATGACCTTACTCTGGTTGCCCTAAAGAAATCAAAGTTCCCACCCACGGTGACAGTTCCTGCAAGAACAGGTGCAACAACAACGCAACAGTTTTTAGGAGCTTATTTCTTCACTATCTTGGACCTTTTGAAACCTTAAGGAAAACTTCTGTTAGGAGTAAAAATATTAAAACCTGAAAATATTGCAGGGCTAATTTTATGAGCAGGATCTTTTTTATTGCTTGATTATAATTATATTGTATAATGGGGTGGTAGAAAAATACATTTTTAATACATTTGGCTTAAAAAGGCTGTGACTTCAGGCAACAGAAGCTGTAACTGGAGCTGCTAAGCTTTTCCAGACAACGATGAGACCCCAAGAGGTTTCTGATTAAAAGTAATCATGCCAGATGATAAATGGAGTATTATGAATTGAGTAATCACTAAGGTTTTTTCAGTGCTAATATTTTATTACCAGAGTGAAATTGAGATCTGGCCATTTCTGGGGAATTCAATTTTGCTGGCATAGGACACTTTAAAAAGGGTAGAACAACAGTCTGCCATTTAGTGGTGAAAACAGTGTTAACATGAATTTTGTCCCACCCTCTAACTCTGGCTGACTTCACACTTAGGATTTATGGTTCTAAGATTTCATCCTTTTTTGTTTATCTGCTGCATATGGTCTGTAGCTGGGCTTTTTCTGACAAAGGAATTGTGGTCACTTTGGGAGCAATTGGGTTTCCTGAGAACCAGCTAGAAGGGTGTAACCTGAGCAATAGTTCTAACACACAAACGACGGAGTGAAGCTTTAGGCCTTGGTCCTTCAGCTTTGGGCTTGGTTGTACTGAGCACAGGCTCATTCATTGCAGTAGCCGTGGCAAAATGGTTTTTGCCAAGTTCAGTGGTGAACTAGGTAGACAGAGATGCTGCTCTCATGGGGTTTCAAGAGGGGTGCAGAGTGGAAACTAAATCAATGAATAAAACAAGTGGGAATTATCAGTCCGTGGCAATTTCCGTGATGGACATAGTGCAGGCCAATAGAAGGGACTGGAAGATTGCATCAGCCCAGATAGGCTGAGCATGCTGCAGGAACAATCTTAAAGTCTTAGGAACTTAAAACAGCAAAGGTTTATTTCTTGCTCATGTGATGTGTCTGGGGCGGCAGTTCTCTGAATAATTGTCATCCTCAGGCCAATGGAGTAGCCATTATCTGGAACACTGCCCGTCACTATGGTAGAGGGGAAATAGCGGTGAAGTACCTGGTGGCTCTGCAGGTTTCCACCCAGCAGTGAGTGACATGTTGCTTCCACCCACATTTCATTGGCCAAAGCAATTTGTGTGGCCACATCTAACCCAGGCTACCGAGAAGTGCCATCCTAATTTGTTCCCATCGGAGGAAGATGGGATATTTGCGAACAACTGTAATTACTACAGCCTGGTCAGGAGAGATTTCTGAGAGGTTAAGGCTGAATGGTGTGGAGCCAGTGGTACTAAATCAGGACAAGCACTGCAGGCTGTGGGAAGCCCTAAACTGGGAAGGAGCTTAGTGGATTGGAAGAACGGTAAGAAGGCCAGTGGTCCAAGAGGTGGAATAAGAGGGCTGAGGTGTGTAATTGCCTTATATTTTTGTCCACTTATACTTTATTCTCTTCAAGGAAGCTAGGCTGATCTGTACAATAGGAATGATTTTATGTTACTCCCTTCAATGACTCCTATAGCACTTAGAATAAACTCCTGACTCCTTACACTTGTCCTCCAGATCTTCAAGAACTGACCACTGGACAGTGCATAATAAGGAGACAGAGTGGGGAAGCATGGCCACTTAGGGAGCCATTATTGTCACCTTGGGGAGAAATGATGGCGGCTTGGCCTCAGGTGGTGATAGCAAAGATGGAGAAGATCGGAGAGGAACTGTTTTGGGAGGTGAAATCAAGTGGTCTTGTAAAAGGTTGGAAGGAGTGGGGATTAAAGAAAGAACAGAAGCAAAAATAACACCCCTGTTCTTGGCTGAGCTGGGTGAGTCACATTTAAGAGGAGCAACATCGGGGAGCTGGCTGGTAAAACAAGGGTTCCCTTTGGGCTGCATTAAGTTAGGACTACTAGGCACCCAAGTGGAGGTGTCAGGTGGACAACTGAATGAATCTAGAGTTCAGAGAAGAGGTCTGATCTGGAGATACTAATTTAGGAGTAGCGTCCATTGTTTGTTGGTGTGCTGATTTACTTCCTTCTCTTTTCCTGCTCCGTTCAATACTGAAGTTAGAGTGGGGAGAGGGATGACCCGTGAAAACTACATTTCCCAAGCTTCTTTGCCAACGCTTCTGGGAAAGTTTGGCCAATAGAAGGTACTGGCAGAAGACTAAAGGTCAGAAGGAAGGGAGAAGCCAGAGTCCTTTGCCCTCTCACTGCTTTACATTAGTGAATCTTCTCTATGATTTGAAATTCCAGGGACCAGCTCTCCAAGTTCCCAGCTCCCATTGTCCTAAACTCTCATAAACGTCACTTTCCCCCTTTATCTCTCCACCTTTAGGGAGGGCAGCAGCTTCCTGCTGTTGCTGTTCTCCGGGTTATCTCGCACTCCCCAGTTTGTCCTTCCAGCTTTTCCAACATCTTTGTAACTGATTCTCTGGAGTAAATCCCCTCTATGCATTACCCTCCTGTGTTCTACTTTCCTTCCTGGACCCCAACTGATGACAGAGGAGGGAACAGCACATACATGGTATTAAAAGCCACAGGACTAGATGAGAATATCTGGAGAGGTAAGTAGTGGTGAAGGAGGATGGCCCTGGGTTGGCCTTCTGGCACTGTCTGTCCTTTTTAGATGAATCACTACCAAATTCGCTTTTAGCTCTGGTTATAGGACTGGGTTTTCATTTCAGCAGATGCTTAGCAGGGAAATAATCTTTGATTACAAGGAGGAAAAATCTCCATAATGTATCATAGAGAGCTCATTTTCGAGCAAATTAATAAACAAGTTAAAGGATCCACTTCTCTCAGGACACTAATAACATACAGTATGTACTGGTTTTGGTTTTTTGTTTTTTTTTTTAAGTAATTGGGTAGATGAGTAGGAACTATTTGAACATTCGGAAAATAACTCTATTATCTGTGTTTAATGGGAAAATAGCAAACAAAATAGGAGCCCTTCCACTTGTAGCCTTGTCCGGGGCCACTGCAAGCAGGACTCTTGCCTCTTGAATGATATTCTGCTCAGGTAAATGCCAGAGTCAGCGTGCGTTTCCTCTGTCCAGGCCAATTGCAAGGGAAAGCAGTAAAGGTGGTACAAAACGTAGATGGACTTGACTCCGTGTCAGACCCAGAACTTGGGGATCATAAAAAATCTTTTCTGATGACCCATTTCAGTCCTTTTCTTTTATTAATATGTCGGTTTTTTCTCCTGCTTAGCTCATTTTTTCACATGTAAGATAAAGATGGTAACACCTCCTACATGGGCTTGTGGGAATTCAATGATGCGCATTTAATGAGGTGGCGCACTGAAGCATCTGGTAGAACATTGACACAGGACCGTTTATTTATTCACTCCCCCACTGAGGGCTTCCCGGGCCCTCACTGTGTACCAGGCCCTGGGAATATAGGCACCAATGAAATGAAGGCCCTGCTCTCAATGAACTTATATTCTAGTGGGAAGAGACAGACAATAAATATGTAATATAGCAATGAGAAGGTGACATTTCAGCAGAGGCTTGAAGGTGGTGAGGGATTAAGTTATGACGGGTGAGGGAGGAGCTCTGGGGAGCTGGGGAGCATTTCAGGCAGAAGACATAGCAAGTGCCAAGGCCCTAAGGGTGGCTGAGGAGCAAGTGACGTGGAGACTAGGGTGGTGGGCAGCAAGTGAAGGATGCATGGGCCCGTATGACCTCATAGCCGACGTAAGGACCTTTGAGGACTGTTTGGGATTTTGAACCAAAAGGTGGCATTATCTGGTCTATGCTTAAAATTCTTAACTGTTCTTAAGACCTTCTTAAACCTTAGCAGGTATCAGAATCACTGCGAGAAATTGTTAAAACACAGATTTCTGGGCCCCACCTCCAGAGTTTCTATAGGTGGCATTTCCAGCATCTTTCGTAGGGGCAGCTACTGCTGCTAGTCCAGGGAGCTCACTTGGGGAACCACTGCTTCAAAGGGGTTGCTTTGATACTGTGTTAAGAATAGGTTGGTTGCGGGTGGTGGATGTCATCAGAAACACGGCAGGAAGACTGGTGAAAAGCTACTGCAGTATTCAGGGAGAGAGACAATCATGGTGGATGACGTAGTAAGAAGTGATTAGATTCTGGAGAGCCCAAGTGGCCACCAAGTCTGGAAAACTCAGGTGAAAGCGTAGTAAATGGTTTATTGACAGTACATTGTAATATACTCATCTCCCAGATGGCCACAAGCTCTAGACTCTTCCCTTCTTCTTAGGATATCAGGATCACTGTCCTGATCCAGCCCCCATCAACCTCACTCCTTTCTCTTCACTCCTATAGCCTTCAACATATGCCTTTACCTAGCCTTGCGTAATACGTACCTTCATTTGCCTTCAGTTCTAAGTGTGTAGAGGACGCAGATCAGGTGTGATTCATTCTGCCACTCCTCACCTGCTATCAGTACCCAGCCCAGGCCCCAGCATTGGATGAGGCTGCATACACGATCATCTGAGCTCTTACCAGCCTCGTGCTCAATTCCTCTTGGAAATTTAGTAAGAACTCATGTGTCCAGGGCCTTCAGCCAAACAAAACAAAACAAACAATTTGTATTATGTCAGAAGTCTAAACAGAATTAAAGTAAGTAGGTGTTCACAGATACTTGTTAAAACCTTGGACTTGAACTTTGCTTTACTTAAAACACTGAAAGTACTTTGATGGGTTAATGGTTTTCTTACAGATACATTTTTATCATTTTTAGATAAATATTTAGCATTTACACAGGGAGCTTATTAGTGTTTTCTTCCTTTGTTCTTTCAATATTTCCGTTATTGTGCCACATAATCACCATGCTGGATCCATGCTGTTCCGAGATCAAAAACTACCCTTTTTATGAACCTCTCTCCCATTTATGTGAACGAGGCTGGGCTGTAAACATGGTATGAAAAAAATTCTTATATGCCATCTTGATTGCTAACATCTGTTCAAATTTCCATTCATAAATTTAAAATTCAGGCTTCTGCAGCCATCTGTTTTCTTGCAACAATCTGAAAATAAGAAAAGCCTGAGGCAGCTGTGCAGGTGGGAGCAGAGCTTCTGCCTGGCTGGGCCAGCCTCCCTGAGCTCTGGCCTTGCTTTCTTTCTTCCCCTTGCGGAGTAGGCACGCCTTTTCTTCCTTCAAGCTGGGGTTTCAGCCCTTGTGCTGCAGTTTCCTGTCAAACGGGAGAAGAGATCGGGAAATGGCCAATCCTTTTTTTTTTTTTTTAATCCACACCTGTTTTTAGTTCATTTAATCGTGTTAACCCTCTCTTCTGGACAACGTGAAAAAAACTTTATTATTCATCTTATCATTGCTTTTCAGTGCCTTCTATGTTTACTTGTCTCTGTCTCTCTCATCCTCTCTTTTTCTCACACACACACACGAGTGGAGTGCCCATTTTATGAACAAGAAGGCAGGAACTGAAATTTTTCTACTGACTTGCCTCCAGTTGCCTGGCAATCTCAACAGACTCCAGAGAACAGGAACCCGTTGCTTGCCTAGATCACAGGCAATTTTCTAGCTGAGCCACCGGGCCTCTCGTTGGGAATTTCTCTGCGGATTACTTTGGCATGGTTAATGGATATGATTTGGCAGCTGCGGGACTCAGATGCCAAGCTAGGCAACGGCTCTTCTTTATTTTGCTCTTGGCAGTGTCATCTATGTCTAAGGGACTGGGCTGCTCCTAAAGCCACTTGGCATTATGCCAGAGGTGCTCTTGCAGCAACTGTAAAACGCCTTCGAAAGCTGACACGACATTCCGGGCCTGCTGGGCTACAGTGCTCTCCCAAGTGCAACTGAGCTTGGGACTCAATTTTAGCTTTATATGAGTGTTTTTTCTAGTTTATCTTGAGAAGTAAGTCCTCAGCAAACCCCGTGCAGAGTTTAGTTTGCATTCTAATGTCTCTCTGAAAACCTCATCAGAATGAGTGAGGGCCCACCCATGCCAAACCTCACTTTACTAGTCCTGCACCTATGCTGGTTTGTGGGATCATTGTGCTGGGCTACATACTCATTTTCATTCTCTCTGACATTGCTTTTATGTAGAGCTTATGACTGCTATTCTAATCTCACTGTGTGACCTGGAATGAGTCATTTAACCATTCTGACAACTTCCTGACATGCCTTGAGAGTAGACAATGTCAAAACCTTGCATCCCTTATTCTTGCTGGCTTGCGGTTCATTGGGGTGATGTTTGCGAGTTTGAGGAAGGGCTTGGCCAGCATTCTGATGCAGGACTACTCAACTTACAAGTTACCCATAATTCTGAACAGCTGCTGTCACTCCATCAGAGGAGCCCCTGCCACTGATTTCCCCAGGCCCTCCCTCCCACACTCTCACAGAGTCCTGGAGCAGAGCAGTTTCTGCTCCCCTCTTTGTTCTCAGAAACCTTTCCCCTGCTCCCTAGGCTCCTCAGGGCGCAAGGTGAAGAAGCGTTCAGAGACAAGGTCACAAGCCTTAGCTTACAGCTTACTTCTCGGAGTTTAAAAGGGTCTGGGACAGAGATGACAAATGCCCGGTTGGGGGGCCCCGTTTCCACCTTGCTAAGACCCGTTCTCTTCTCCACCTCTCTTCTGCTCAGACCAGCCTCAGAGTTCTTCCCCCGACAGTGCCTGTGCAGCCCCGAGGAATTGATGGGAATTGGATGGGAAGATACAACCCTGTTTACCACCCTCTGCCCAGAGGGGCATTGGCCTTGAGACCACAGTTGCTCTGAACTGCTGATGTGGTGAGTTAAATATAGGTTGGCCTAGGAGCCAAACCTAATTTGCAATATTGTTTTGGTGGGAAATGCATTAGAACTTGAAACATGAGCTTACAAAGTAAACTTTTGGAAAGCAACTGGTACATAAATTGGAGTTCCCTCCTGTTCTTGGGTACGCGGTGGTACAAGTGACTGCATGGGTTGATGTTCAGAGCTTTGTGCTGCCTACTTCTAATCCTGTCCCTGCCTCTTACTGGCTGTGTGACTTTACACAGGTTAATTAACCTCTCTGTGACTCACTTCCTTCACTGGAAAATGGGGAAGGTAATGGGATTACCCTGCCTATAGGGTTATTATGATGACTAAAAATTTATTGTTTGTAAAATACTTAGATTAGTGCCTAGCATACAGAAGGTACAACATGAATTAAAATAAATATCACCTGCTAATCTGAACTGGAAGACTATATCTGTTTCCTTTATTTTCTTCATGAAACAAAAAACAGAGTTGGTCACAAATTTTGTACTTGTGTAAGTGAGGTCTATTGATATCTGTTCATAATTTATTCAATAGTTTACAAATACACTCATTCATTTAACACTCCCAGTAACCTTCTGAAGCAGGATATTAGTCCGCATTTTACAGGTGAGATAACAGACATTTCTGTACGGTGTTAAAGTGAGCTGATGCAGCCGCACCACCCCTCAGACGCGTGCAGCAGAGTCAGCGACCTTATGTGAGAGACAAGGGGAGGCTTCAGGGACTTGCTGAAACATCTTCTATAACATCAACATGTCCCAGGCAATACAAATGTGTTATTCAAGGTTGTGAAGACTGACCCCAGTGGCTCCTTTCCCCTAATTCTGTTATTTAAATTTTACTTTAAAAATCATCTTCTGCCCTGGCTGGAGTGGTTCGGTGGATTGAGTGCCAGCCTGCAAACCAAAGGGTCACAGGTTCAATTCCCAGTCAGGGCACAGGCCTGGGTTGCGGGCCAGGCCCCCAGTAGGGGGCGTGTGAGAGGCAACCACACATTGATGTGTCTCTCCCTCTCCTTCTCCCTCCCTTCCCCTCTCTCTAAATATTAATTAATTAATTAAAATATTTTTAAAAACCATTTGCTAATACTACAGAAACAGGATGTTACATTATTGTATATCAGAAAATAAAGACAAGCAAAAATAAGAGAATAAAACAGTATTCTTGCCACTCAGTGAGTACTAGTGCTAAGGTTAGAACTTTGTGTTTCTCTTTTTTCCACAAAATGAGATCACACGATAGCTACTACTATTCTATTCTTTGCTATTTTTTCTTTTCCAGTCAATGATTTCCACTTTTCCATTTCAACACATTTTATCTTATCTAATAAGAAACCATATTTACATTACCCAAGTGTCTGCAAACGTGCTTCATTGCTGTTTATCCAAACTTGAATCTCAGCCAGGACCATGTTTGCATCTGCTTGTTTTAATCTATTCCTTTTTCATGACACAGATTAGTTGAAGAGTCTGGGCAGTTGTCCTGCATCCCTGACCTTTTTTTTTCCTTCCTTCTGAAACAATCCCAAATTTATACAAAAGTTGCAGTAATTTGCTCTTCATTTCTGAAGCATGTGCGAGTAAGCTGCCGACATGATGCCCCAGCACATCCAGACATTTGAGTGTGTTTCCTGCAAAGACATTCTTTTACATAACCGCAGTCAGGAAATTCACACTGATACATCACCACCCTTAGCCCCCCAGCCCCCTTCAGGTTTCTCCAATGGCCCAATAATGTCCTTTAGATGAATATCTAAATATTCATCTGGAATATGTGCTTTGAGTTTTTGGGTCATATCTTCTTCATCTCCTGTGATATGGAACACTTTTTAATTTTTCCTTGACTTTCGTGACCTTGACATTTGTAGAGATTAGAGTCTAGTTATTTTGTAAACTGTCTCTCCGTTTAGACTTGTCTGTTGTGTTTTCCTGATTGGATTTAGGCTGTGCACCTTCGGCACAGATATTGTAGGACTGATGCTGTATTCTTGTCAGTGCACCCCGCCAGGTGGCTTAAGGTTTAGATTTGTCCCATTGAGGATGACGTTAGCATTGGCCATCAACTGTGGTAGCGTCTGCCACCCAGGCATCTTTCCTTTTGTAAGAGGTAATTTAAGACAAGGTAAATATCTTGTACTATTTCTTATACTAGTAATTTATTTATTTATTTATTTATTTATTCCTATCAGCATAGACACATAACTTTCTATTTTATTAAATGGGTTATAACCTGTTACTACATTTGTTTTTATGCTTATATCGGTCCATATTTGGCTAGCGGGAGTCCCTTCAAGCTGGCGTCTGGGTCCTTTTGATGTGATATGTCTCTAACTTCTTTGATAATTTTTTTACTTTCTGGGACAAAACGAGGTTTCAGACTTATCTTGTACTTTCTCTAGCCCAGCTCTGGAATCAGACATTTGTCCAAAGATCCTTGGTGCCTTTGAGTGGAGACTGGTATTGCGAAACCAGTCTAGGCACTTGCTATGCTCACTGCTATTTCAGGGTCCCTGCTCCCAGATCCTCCGTGCACAGAGGCAGGGAGTGTGCATACGTGTGTGTACAATTTCACTTTATTTTTCTTTGTCTGTCTGTCAATCTATCCATCCATCCTCTATCTGTCCTCTTGAAATCTGTGTGCTCACACTGTCATCTGCAATTCTAAGCCAACACCACAGGGATCATTCTAGCTTTCGCCTTTCCATGATTGCAATTTCCTTCTTCAACAACGAGGCACCTACTTCATTGTTCTTAACAGAGTCACTTCTCTAATTAATCCACCTCTGTGTAAACAATCTCTCATCTGTCCTTGTACCTCATTTTAACTTAAGCACCTCTTTAAAGATTTTATCTCCAAATGTAGTCACATTCTGAGGTACTGACAATTAGGACTTCGACATGTGAATTCTGAGGAGACACGATTGAGCCTGTAAGAGTGATACACTCCCATAAGGCTAAAAGCCTTCCATTCTTCTTTATGCAGCCAGAGTGCCTAATATGTGTAGATTCTTAAGACTTCCTTATTTGAATGACCAATGTTTTTATAAAAGCTTATTCTCACCAAAAATTTCTATTACCAAATCTGGGGAAAATAGTCTGAATATTCTGGTGAGCAACAAAGGAGGTTTTGACCTTTGAGTTTCCTGAATAACATAAATTGAAGCCAAGGACAGCTACATTAAAAGAAAGTAAACATGTATTATGGAGACCAGAAAGATTTGCAGCAGGACCCACAGAGGGTGACGAAATAGCTCAGTGGCTCTTCCTTACGGAAAGACGTCTGGCCTACTTCTCCTGGACTGGGTGCAGAGTTGGAGACACTGGTCCCCGGGCTTAAATGGGTGCAGCTGAGGTTTTGGGGGGAATGCATGCAGGGTGACACCTGAAATAGGAGGCCAGGCTCAATGTAGCATGAAGTGCCAATGCAAAGGGGTCTGAATACCGGACCACCAGACAGAAGAAGAGATAAGGAATCAGAGCAAGAGGGTTCAGAGTGGAAAGTGCAAAGTGGAGCCTGGAGCAGTTTCCTGAACTGCTGGGACATAAATGTAGGAGCTGTTTATAGCTCCTCAGCGTCTCAGCCATGGGTGATGAAGGAGCCGGTCAGGTAACTGGACCACATTAGGCACTCTGGAAATTAGGGCTTTTTTGGAAGCAAATAAGAGAAACTTTAACTTAAATAAGCTTAAATTTTAACAATGAATGTATTGGTGCATGTAGCTGAAAGGGGCAAATCTAGCTTCAGGCACAACGGATACCTTGGGGTTTCAATGATACTAGTACTTTCCATCTGGTGTCTGCACCACTCTGCCTCCCTCTTTAGTTTGACTACATTTCCCTCCGCCACATATGACCTGTCTAGGGCTAGGAAAGATGTTTTAAATAGGGCAACTTCCATTCTCCTTCATCTACCCAGAGGAATCCACCCTATCACTTTCAGGGTCTGTGTTACATTTTCAGGTAGACTCTAGATGAGTTTGAGCTATATCCATTCAAAACCCAATCACGTGGTCAAGAAGATACATACTCTGAGTGGGTCCTTCTGGGTCTGGTGGGAGATGAGCGCAGCTGTGCCTAAATCATGTGGAAAAGGAGAGCAGAGCATCCCTAGAAGGGCAGTAAAATGTTGTTAACGAAAAAAGGGAGAGTGAAATGCATGACGGGCAAAAGTGTGCATCCATCACTGACACCTCTACCAAAACCAGGAGTGGACACACCTGACATGCCTGGGACATGAAATAGTCTGTGCACTAGGTTATTCCTAACACGCAGGAGAGTGACCCAAAACACTAGGTCTGAGGGCTCCGTAAGACATCCTAGAGTTGCTTTCTATGGCACCTGAGTTAGGCCCTGTCTCTGCCTGCTAAACCAATGTCCACTGTGATCCACTTTCGCTTGTCGTTTCAGTGTTCCCTAGGAAATCAGTAAGCAGTTAGTGTGACCGTAACACACATAGGCAAAGTGCATCCGAGCTCAGCCAAGCAAAGAAATGAATCTTCAGGTCTCTGGTGAGATGTCTCCCACCACAGAGGCCCTGTGACTGTTTCCGTCTTTGGTAGAGAATGTCATAGTCTACTCACAAATAAGGGAACACGTCAGATTGTTTCCGATTCCATTTCCTCCCTTCCTTCCTCCCTTCTGCCTCCCTCCCTTCTTCCCTCCTCCCTTCCCTCCTCCCTTACTTCTTTCCTTCCTAACCACCTAACTACACACATCTTCTTCTATCATCTATGACACTGATATAGCACTCACTAAGTGCCAGGCACCATTTTAAATGCTTTTTTACAAACATCAGCTCCTTCATTCCACATAATCTTCACATCCTAATCACCCTCTCTGTGTCCCAGTTGAGGAGAGATGTTTTCTTCTGCAGGTTTATGAAAGTACACAAATTGATACTGAGGATTTGGAAAGTCAAAGTAATCAATAATTAAAACTAATAAAGAGATATATATCTCAGAACAAATCAAGGTTACCACCCTCTCCCTACTCCCCCCAAAAAGGAAGAAAATGTCAAGTAAGTATGCACAGTAAAACCTCACTTAACATTGATCGGTTCTTGGAACTGTGGTGAAACCATGTAGAACGACACCAGTTTTGCCATAGGCTAATTGATACAGACAAGAGTTCAGTTCCTCTGGCATGTCATGAATGTCCCAACAAAAGGATGTTGAATGAAACAATGTTATTTGAGGACCTGCTGTCTTTAGCCCCTGGGCCTTTTCAAAATTATAATTTAAGACACTCCTCTGGATTACCTTAATGTGAGATAAATAAATGGAATTCAATCAAAGTTATTTGGAGTCTTCTATGTACAAGATGCTACACTTATTTATTTGTCCTTAGTGAATGAGACACAGTTCCTGCTTTCATATAAAACTTACCATCTAGTGAATAGTAGTCATATATGGCAGAGACTGATAACTACCTCCCTGTTTATTCCATCCTTCTTCATATCAATAAGAGAATCTCCAAAAGTTTTAGCTACATACATGGCTGTGAGGTTAGGAACTACTTACCCCGGCACCTTTGTAACTAGATTGGCTGTGAAATTATGTTTTGGCCAATCAGGTGTGAGCAGAAGTGATGCACGCAACTCCCAGGGTATAGTGTCTAAAGAATCTCCCCTCTTCCACTTCTGTTGTCTCCCTTCCTGTAGATTGGCCTGTTTAGATACGGTGCCGGGGTCCATCTTCAACTGTGGAATAAGAACCATACTCCAGCAGCCTTTCTCAACTGGGCTTCCATAAGAGTTAAGCCCTATAGAAATGATTTAAGTAACTCTTATCTCCATTATTCCAGGGGTGTATAAATCTATAATATTCTACATACACAGGAGAAAAGTTAACTTATTACAATAGACATTTAAAAGTATTAAAGCATATTTGTCTCTTGAGAAACCTCCACTGAGAAGGGCTGCTTGGGGACATTGGAGCAAGAAGGTAGAAGGAGCCTAGAATCCTGGATACGTATGTGGACCACAGCCTCTGACCTGTTCTAGACAGCCTGCCCATCTCTGGACTATATGAAAGAGAAATTAGTGTCAATATTGCTGAAGCAATTACATTTCGTGGTGTCTTGTCTACAGGAGCTTAGCCTTTTGCTTATTTAATTTGTACCAAGGGGGGAAGAACATTGCTGTAGGACTCAAAAGGCCTGGGTTCAAAGAGCTGTCTGATGCAGAGCCAGTTGATTTCAACCTGAGAAGGTAAATAAGAAATACTTTTGGTGTTTGGTACAATCCTTCAGCCACAGGAGGCCATGTGAACGGACCAGCACCGAAGACACAGGGAGAACAACTCCAATGCAATGCCATTTCCATTTGCCTCATGCCCAGCATTGTCCTAGGACTCTCCACGGTAAACACCCATCTTATTCATGAACCAAAAATTCAAGCTGCCAAGAAAAGAAGTGGATGTATAAAAGAACTGTTGAACCAAACACATAATAGCAAGCGGCTGGCCTTTCATCTGGGAGAACATCTTTCCCTAAAGACAAATTGTTGTCGTGGCCAGCAGAGAGGGTCATAACAGGCATGATGGAGGAATGCTGTATTCTGGGGTTCTACCAGATTTTTGTATCTCTCCAATATGGTGACTTTGCATCAGTGAAGTCCAACCACGGATCACCCTGCTCACAGTTCTTATTAATAGAGTCATGGCACACTCACTGCAACCAGCAGTCAGAGTGGCCCTAACTACTAATATCGGTGCCCAAAGTGCAAAGCCCACAGATAGTGTCACATGCAATTTCTGTAATCACTTATAAGTAATGTGGGGGAGGTGTCGACACAGATTTTACAGATGAGAACACGGGTACCTGGAGAATTTTATATAACCTGTGGAAGGCCAGGGAGCTATTAGGTTATTGTCTGGCTCCATAGCGGATATTCTATCACACCATGCCATTGACCATATAGTTGACCATTGAACAACTAGGGCATTAGGGGCGCCGAACCCCCATACAGTAAAAAATCTGCGTATAACTACAGTTGGCCCTCCATATACACAAATCCCTAACCATGGAGTGACTCTCTAACAATGTGGATTTGAACCAGGTGGGTCTATTGAACTTTGATCAATTGGAGAAAATCCATGTACAAGTGGACGGATGCAGTTCCAGCCCATATTGTTCAAAGATTGACTGTACTGAGTAAAAGTGGCCTCTATAGTAGATTGAATTGTTGACCCCAAGTTTTTTAAGGAACTCTTTCCCTTGGAAAGTAGAAGAAAGGCTATTATAGAAGACACCTTTCAATAAAATCAGTCTTTGGCAGGAGACAACATTTTTGAGGTTCTGAATTGTGAAGATGATGCTTTAAAACTCTCCGTGCCGTCTCTGTCTCTTGGAAAGTCTTTGAGCACGAAAATGACCACACACCGCAGTTTATACCCATTGTCCTGGTGAAATTATTAACAGCACCCCTCTTACTCTCTAGGAATCTCAGTTTGGATGGTGTTTATTATCGGTCACCCCACCAAGGACCCCTTCTGGTCCCCCAAGGGAACATATATTCAGACCAAAAGACCACTCGTGTAAACCAAGAAGTGCCTGATTTATTTCCTATTCCTTTTTTTCTGTCAAATTTTTAAAATATTTATTGTATACCTATTATGTGCCACACGCTATAAGTTACTTTGATATATCTTACCTCATTTTATCATCAAAATTATCTTGTGAGGTGTTTTTATTGTTCCCCCCTTTTTTAACAGATTAGAAACTGAAAACCCAGAATGTTTAACTGACCAGCCACAGCTAGCCAGTGGCTGAACCAGGACCCAAGCCCTGGCTTCCTTGTTTCTAAATTCTGCGCTTGCGATCAAGTCTGGGCCCTGGGTCTCCAGGGCGGAGGGTGAAGCACTGCCTTGTGTTGGTCCCATTCCTCCAGGTTCGAGGTCCCGCCTCCCCAAAGCTGGCGTTGTAACTGAGGCCTGCTCGTTGTCAGACTGCCCTTTGGCCCAAACCTCCCTGTGAAAGGCCTCTTACCAGGCTTCCTCTCACTGTTGTCCTCACTTTCTCTACATCTCTATCCTGCTTCTGTTCACCAGCCTCTCCTCCTTGGGTGGCTGCCCAGTGCCCCATCCATTCCGTAAGGGCAGCCGGAGCAATCTCTCCAAATGCCAGCTTCACCATTCCACTCACCTGCTGAAGCCAGTCCAGTGCTTCCCATAGGATAAAGTCTGAACCTCTTATCAAGGTTTACAAGGTTATTCTTTTCAAATGTGCGTATCAGTCCTATTGAACTTGGACCTTTTCCTTCTCCAACCCCCACCACCTTGCCAATTATTTGCCCCACAGATGCTTCCACCTCCCAAATATGTTTTCTATCCACGTGTTATATCTCAGCTCAGATCGCTGGGCTGCTGGCCTGGGCTCTGTGTGCCCCTTTCTGCCCTTCCAGTGGCGCGCTGGAGCCAGCCGTTACGAGCTCTCCAAGCCGACTGCACATATTACTTCCCAGCTCCAGCATTGCCTGCCTTTGTGTGTCCTCTGAAAACGGGCCATGGTGTGAGTATTTCCATCACAGAAACTGGCAAACGCTACAAAGCAGGGCTTTTCAAAAGAAACTGGTTGGTAAATATGTACCAGCACAACACTGTGCCCCTCCTGTGTTTTCGCAACCCCATTATTCACTCAATGAATGTTTACTCACTCACTGCGTACAACATGTCAGATACCAGTCTAGCAGTTGGGTGGGCAAATATATTCCCTGGCATCATGGAGCTTATAGTGTTGAAAGGGGAGACTGGCTTTATTCAAATAGTCACATAAATAAAATATAAAGTGGTAATCATGTTACGAACTAAAAATCCATTTAATAGGATGTCTGATTTAGTCTAGGAAGGTTCTCCTAAGCTAAAATCTGAAGGAAAATTCAGGACTGAGGAAAGAGCAAGGTGAGGGAACAGCATTGCAGGCCAGGGGAAGGACAAGTGCTATGCTCAGAGAGGGCATGGCTCCCAGGAGCAAGGGGAAGAAGACAGGAGTGCCCAGGAGGGAGCCAGGAAGCTTGGTGGGAGATGCAGCGCAGAGTTAAGGCCACACGGAGTTTTGTAGGCCTTATCAAGCAGTTTCACCTTTAGCCTAAGAGCAGTGGCAAATCGCATAACTGTTTTCAGCAGGAAGAACGCATGGAGTAGTGGAGAATCAGCACAGCATGCTGGTTTGGTAATCAGCTCCGGAGCCAGGCTGCCTGGACTGGAATGCTGACTCTGCTGCTCACTAGCATCTCTCTAGCAACTTCTCTGTGCCTCAGTTTCCTCATGGAAAGTGGTGGTAAAATAATATCTATTCTAAAGGGCTCTTGGAGCAGTGCTTGTTCAATTAAATAAATAAAAACATCTTTGGTAAGATAGCTGAATGTAGCAGGTGGTCTGGGGTCTAATAAGGGATGCAGACATAAACAAATAATTATAATGTAACATGAAGTAAGCACAAAGGACAGTGGCAACACAAAGACGAGGGCAGGCTTGGTCTCCAGCGGTTATTACGGGCAGAGTGGAGGGCATAAAGGATGTTCCAGGTGGAGAGAGTAGCACTAGGAGTTGTGGAGATATACCAATGGGACTGTGCTCTGGAGCTTAAAGCCTAGTGTAGGAAACAGATGTAAGCAATGGGGCAAAAATCTTATAGTGGAGGTTAAAAGTGAGGAGTGGTTAATTTCCACCAGAAAGCAAATGGGGCGGCTCTGTGGAGGAGGGCCTGGCATCACGGTTGGTGGCATGGACATTGGAGTCAGGCCAGTGCAGGTCAGAATGGAACTTTGTACCTCATCAGTTAATATACTTGGAGCGCTCTAACCCGCCGCATCCTCTTCTGTAAAGTGGTAATAATAATAATAATAATAATAATAATAATAATAATAATACCTAGCTTGTAGGATTGATAAGAATTCACAGTTAATGCACGTACAATCTCAGCATAAAGCATGCAACAATTGTTAAGCTATTATTTTTATTACATTGCGAATTGAACTTTGAACGAGAAGCACTTTGATCGGCAGTAAAGGAATAGCGTGAGAGCAGCCACAGAAGTTAAAAGGCATCAGACACAGTATGGTTATCAGTACCAATCTATGAACTGTTTTTACTTGTCCACGATGAGATAAATATCGAAACCGAGACTCAAAATTGAGATAGAAAAAGAAAGCAAAAACAAATCCACAGAGTACGTTTATACTTGTATGCTCGTAATGAAAGCTACTGTTTGCCTTATAGATCTTTTGTCTTTTTCACTTTTTCTAGCAAGTTTTTAGTTGTATCTTACAAAACTAACAGTCCCTGAAAAATTGGAAATAATAAAACTTGTCCTTTACCTCAGATAGAGAAAAAAGTAATTCCGTGGAGTTGGATTTAGCACCACAGACACGACCCTGGAAAGGTGGGCCAGGATCAGCGTTCGTACTTTATCTGGCAGGCCGCAGGGTTAATAAACGCTTCGAGAGATTGGTAACTGAGGGGTATGTGTGTGTAGATAAATGGACATTGCGTGACTTTTCTCCCAAGTGAGCATGTGGTTTTTCTTTTTAAATTAAAACTTTTTTTTTCCTGGTTAAGAGGAGAGATCTGAATGGCTCCAAGCTTCTCAAAGATAACCGTTTGTATTAGATAAGAGTGTTGAAGAGATGCGAACTTATCAAACACAAACCGTTGAAAATACGTGAGCACGCGCTTTGCAACCAGCAATAAGAGCGACCTTTTCAGACAAGCTACAAGGGGTAGTAATCAGATGAGCCTCCTTTCTTCTTGGGCACCTTCATATAATTAATGCATAAAGTAAAGAAAAATGATTCTTCCTGATCTCGATCTGGCTCATCTCCTCCGCCTTTCCTCACTGGCAATCCTGAACCAGCGGGATGGGGCAAGAACAGTTTAATAGCTCACGCCTGGGCGACGTTCGGCAGCTCACAAAGCTTGGAGTTCCCAGACGCTGCTAGCCAGGTTCAGCGCCCCCAAAACCGTTAGCATTTTCCTTTCAGCCCCACAACGCCTTGCTTTCCTACGTGCATCGCCACTCGTTAAAGCACAAACCACCTGCATCAACGCCTTGACCCGGCCTGGGCCTGAGGCTAGAGCTGCTGGACCACCCGGCGGCCCAGAAGCAGTACTGGCCCGCGGGGGTCCGAGAGCGACGCGCGAGTCCCGTTCGCCTCCTTTGTAAAGAAACAAGGCCACGGGGATCGGGACCCAGGGCGACACTCAGTTGTCTAGTGGGACTCAGAACCCAGAAGGTGAGGAGCCGTGGGGTGGGCCTGTGGCCCTCAGATCCCCCAAGTCCCACTGAATAGTACCCGCCCCTTCCACCTCCCGGGCCACGTTGGAGGTGGGGCCCGGGTCCCTCCCATCCTCGCGCGCCTGGCCAGCCCCGCCCGGTGACCCGCGTCCCGCCTTCCCGCCGCGGCGCAGGGGGCAGGGCCGCGGACACAAGCTGCGTGAAGGGCCGGGACCTGAACCCTGGCCTGTGAGGCTGGTCTCGGGCATCGCTGCTGCCCTCCCCCCCGCAGCCGCCCAGGCGGCCGGACCAGGTGCGTTCGCCGCCCGCCCGGCGGTGCCCGCGGGCGGCTGGGCCCAGGCCCCGGCTCCTCCCGGCGGGCGGGCTGAGGCCGGAGCCGGCCTCGGGGATGGGCTTTCTAAGTCGCTCATTTTGGGGAGCGACTGACGGACAGGGCTGGGAGGCCACTGGGAGACTGTGGGGCCTGCGGCTTCCGTGACAAGGGACGCACCGGGCCCGGAACTGGGAAGCCTCCGGGGCTGGGATGGAGCTGATGGTGCCTCCCCTGCGCCGCCTCTCTGGCCCCTCCTCTTGGGGCCCAACCCACGCCTCCAAGGAGCTTCCCTCTCTCCCCGGTCTGGAACAACTCCTAGCTCCCCAGCTTCCAGGGTGCTTTATCCGGTCCCCTTTGAGGTTCTTTTCCCTTGCACTTTCACTTTTGGTGCCGTCTAGGCTCCACTTTAAATTCGCTCGCTTGTCAGGTCCTCAGTGGGACTCAATGCGTAACTGAAGAACGAGCGAGGACTGAGAGGTAGACCGGTGAACTAACGAATGAGTCAGTGAGTGAGTGAGTACACCTGAACCAGAGCTGAATGAAGGAATGCCTGAACGGATGCAGATACATTTCAAGTGGAGGCAGTGGACACAGGCTCCTGCTCATCTGCTAGATAGTTTTCCAAAAAGTTGTCAGTGTTGTACTTTTGTCAAAGGAGTCATTCTGTTGTGCAAGCTACTTAAAAGGTGTTCTAGTCTATGCTGTTTTTTAAAAAAATAATCACAGAAGCACCTCCCCTCCCCACCCCCCATCCACATTTAGGTGAATTTTTGTATAGATGTCCCTTAAAACAAAATATGCCTAGGCTTTTTCTCGCTTGTGTTTTGTTTCTGCTTTGGTCTTTGGAGAATCATTGTCACCATAATATTATTTATCGTATTTCAGAAAGATAAGGGTGAATTGAAAGGTAGAACCACATGACCCTGCACTTAGTAACTTGTTTGTAAAACCAGACATTTCGCTTGAATTCAGGATTATGAAGTGTCCTGTTTCCCTGAGACAGGTACCAGCTAATTTGTGGAGGACTGAAGAAGGCCGACTCTAGTACAGAGAGGAAGAGAGAGATATTTATCTGTGTGTGGATACTTTGGAAGTTACATAGGCTGAGACTGGTGTAATGTGGTTGGTCACTGCATCAGTTCTAGGTTTCCAGACCCAGTTCTGGAAAAGCTGGGTGATTTTGAACTTGTCACTTGATCTCTTCAGTTCTTAGTTTCTTAATCTCCAAGATGCGGGAGGTTGTGGGATCCTTTCCAGAGTTAGACTTCTAGGACACAGGTGGCAAACACAAGGCCCGCGGGCCTTGGCCCTCCACCTTGCTTTATCCCACCCGGCACCTTGTTTCTACCCGGCGGCAGCGCCGAGCTCTCGCTTGACTGTTAGGGAGTAGTTACATTATACAGCCCTAAAATTATATTTGGCCCTTTGAAGGCAACTGTGAGGCTGATGTGGCCCCCGGTGAAAAAGAGTTTGACACCCCTGTTCTAGGACTCTATTATCAGCGTTAAAAGGTGGAATTGCAGGTGATTTAATGAAGTTTCGTTTACCTCAGCTGCTGTGCTTGGGAGTTCTGCACAATCTTGGCCCTCCTTTCTTCTCTGCACCCTGCAGCTTACTCCTCTTTCTCTCCACATTGGCTACAAAAGGACCTGGGAGCTCAATAGACACTGGACTGGTGGGAAGAAAGGAGGGCAGGGTTTTATTCTGCGTTGCCACAGGCTGCCTGTCCTGGGTCTAACTTGTTTTCCACGCAGCCCAGCCTGATGTTGCCACATATTTCCATTATGTCCAGGGAATTGAAGCACTATTAATTTGCATGCATTTGAGGTTAGTTATCAGAGATCACAACATTTTGGAGCTGGAAGGACCTTAGAGATTTTTTTAAAGCGTTTATGGCATTTCACATACCTCTTAAAATATATTTTGCACGCTACATTTAACAAAAACAATGTCCCAAACAGGTTAAGTTGAATAAAATAATGTTACCTACTTCAGTTATTTCAAGTCTGTTGGGGGATGTGGAGCCAAACATGGTATTTGGTGAAAACACCCAACTTTCTCAGACTTTTTTCCCAAAGAGCCAATTATGGGATCATATGTTGTTCATCCATGGAATGTAACAGAGCTGATATTTATGGAGCACTGACTGCCTGCTAAGCATTGTTATATTTATTTATTTATTTTTACTTACATTGCCCCATTTAATCCTTATATAAGCCTAAGAGCTAAGCACTATTGTAATCCCTATTTAACCTTCCTAATAAATAGGGTGCTTGAAAAATGTGAGTCAGGTACTCAGAACACAGGCAGATGGAGGCAGGGTCTCTTCCCAAAACACAGACAATTCCAGGATAAACTCTGGGGCATTGTGGGTAAGTGAATTTAGAATGGGAGCCCAGGGGTGGAATGATTCAGATCGAATTACAAAGAATTGGTCTTTATATCATTTTGAAAATTACTGAATTCCATTGGGACTTGGATACACTCAGACACTTTGACCTAGATGCAGGTGCATCCTAAGTTTAAACGTGTTCGGATTTACCAATTTAGGTAGTAGAAAATGGGTAACATTGAGAGCTATCATTAGTGAGTGGGACTTAGGGACTGTGAACTGTGAGTACCAAGCAATGTTGTTTCTTGGGCTAGGTTGGTGACCTTGGTAAGACACTGCCTCCTAACCTGTTTCTTAATGTTAAATATTTGAATTTATTCTAATGTTATTGTAAAATTATCACAAATTAAATAAAATACAATAAAGTTATATAATATACAATGAACACTATGCTGTACTTCCTCATGATGCCAAAAATGCATCTTCCTGTGTCTGCACGTGCTTATGCTCCCTCACGTACCAACCTCTTCCTTCATAAGAGCGACGGCCCCTGATGCAGACGAGGCGCAGCGCCAGCATCCCTTGTGATCCAGGGACTCGAACGCAAGATGCGTTTCCAGGACCTTCATAATTAACAGACACGAGCAAAAGAGGGGCTCATAAAACAAGGGGAAAATTAGTTTGTTTCTTCTTTGTCAGTCAAGTTTAGCCTTATGGAAAACAGAGACCAATTGTGGCCACCTGAGAAACAGAGAGCTGATGCCAGTTTGATTTAGCTCAGGAGGCTGAAATTTTATGCCCCGAAGGTCGGTGTGATGGAATAGACCTTCCCGTTGCTCACAATATTATGGCGAAAAAACATTAAAGCAACGATTTTTATTACTTTCCCTGGAGCCAGAACGTTAAAATGTACTTTATTCTCCCCCTACCCTTCCTAAACCACTTAGCTTCTAAAAATAAACAGCCCATTCATGTGTTTGCTATGGCCAGGTTATTAGTCCTTGCTCTTTATTCCTGAGCCCTGCTGCTTTCACGCAGTAAAGAAGTTGGGCTGATGTGCTTCTAGATCGCTGGATTTTTTCTTTAGTTATTTTATTCAGCACATATTAATTACAGTAACCATTTCTTGAGGGTGTACTATGTGCCCAATAAAGTGAATGAGATATTGAGTTTAAGCAGGAGCGGTAAGTGACCTATCCAAAAATAATTACGCCATGGGTGATGTGAAGTAGTTGCCACTCATTCTCCTAGGAAAGAGTGTGGGGAGAGCCGAGGAGGACTTCACAGAGTAGGTGAATTTTGAACCTAAAAACCAAGGAAAGGGAGAAGGATGCTCCAAGCAAGGAGAACTACCTGGGCAAGGAAGGGGGGCGAGTAAGAGCGTGGCACTCCCAGAAAGACATGGTTTCCGCAAAGAGGTCTTGTGTGGTTGGAGCCAGAGAATGAAGGTCCTTGAATACTGTGCTGCTTGGATTTTATGACAGCCTACATCATCTTTTTTGTTGTTGTTGTTCTTTTTTTTTTTTTTTGTGAGTATCTTTAAGCTGAATTTTTAAACAGGATGCTATGTGGATTTTCTTTAGAAAATAGCTTCATGAATAATGTTTCAGAGGAACTGATGAGGGAAAAGCTGGGAGGCCAGAAGAAAATGAGAATGTTCTTGCTATAGTTCAAATGAAATAGGATGTGGGTCTAAACTCAGGTAGGTTTGAGAAGTAGTCAGAAAATAGAGAAGGTAGGACTTAATGACTAGGACAGGAGAAAGAAGGCTGAAAATAATTCTGAGATTTTGGAATTGCTTGACTGGGTGAATGGAGATGCCACTAATGAGAATAATAGAAATAAGATAAGAAAGAGCCCTGGCTGGTGTAGCTCAGTGGATTGAACGTGGGTTGGGAACCAAGCGGTCCCGGTTCGATTCCCAGTTAGGGCACATCTGGGTTGTGGGCCAGGTCCCCGTGAGGGCCATGTGAGAGGCAACCATACATTGCTGTTTCTCTCCCTCTCTTTCTCCCTCCCTTTCCTTCTCTCTAAAAAAAAAAAAAAAAAAAAGATAAGAAAGAGATTTTGAGAGAAAGACCCATGAGTAACTGTGGAATAGTCAGGAGAAGTCCCTAGGATACAGCCTTGAGTATAGCTGCACTATGACATCATACAGTTGAGACCTGTCAAAGGTTATTACAAGTCCTTAGTCGAAACAGACAAATCATCTCCCCAAATCACCTAAAAAGAAGGACAATAAAACCACACTAGACTTGACTAATGACCATTACACCATATTTAAGGCAAGTTTATTAGAACTCTAATTGCTATGTAAGTTCCAGTGATGAAGAAAAGGGGACAGGTAAACAATGAGGGGTTATTATAAGCCGGCAAGAAAAACCAAAATAGAGCAACACAGAGGGGAGCAGTTGAAAGGAACACAGAACAAATGGCGGGAGTGTAGCAGAGTGGATGGATGAGTGAGGACACAGGTATGGGCAGATTGGGAATACAGAGAAGAAACTTGAGCTGGCTCTTCCAAATAACTATCCTTCTTTACAGTAAGGATATCACAAGCTTTGATTTCTCATTTTATTCAGCGTATCAGGAAATGACTTGGGAGAGTGGTCAGAGGTACTGGGCAGAGGGTTTGATGTTTTTTGCAGAGAAAGTGTTGGGAGACTTTGAACTAAGGGAAGAATAACGAAGAGTAAGACAGCGAAAAGGAGAATGATTGGGAGGGATTTTCAGAACACAACGGTTCTATGACAGACAGCTGCTAACACAGCTGGTAGGCTGAAGCAGTGCTCTCTTAGTGTTGTGACATTACACTTGCTTGGAAAAAAGAATTTATTAGGTTAGCATCTTATACTTAAAAATGTTTTTAAAACGTGATGGTTACATGAACCTTCAGAAGCAGGTGCATCCAGGCACTGTTTCTTTTATAAACTGCAAATCTGGTGTTTAGGAGGCTGAGTTTGCATCAGATCTAATGGCTGGAAAGACTTTCAATCCACTATTTTATTCATCGTATCAGAGCCTTGCTTTGTGTTGGAACCTTGGCCTTTTGCAGTGTGTGCCTGCCATCCTCCACCATGTCACATTAAGTCAAAGTAAAGGGATGATATTTGAAGGCCAGCAAAGCCAAGATCTGCAGGGAGAGAGGCAGTGGTGGAAGGGATTCTTGGCACCGATTCTGCTACATGCAGTAGGGGTGCTCATGAAGGACTGTATGTAGAGAATATCTGTGGAAGTCAATGACACTTCCAATATAATAAAAGTCTACAATCTAAAACAGTCTTATGATTAAATCTCATCTGAGGCAAATATCCCCTTTATAAAGTGAACTTAATCACTCCTTAATATACTGTCTGGATAAATTCAGGTTTTGAAATATAAGATACTTTTGCAGTAAGCTGCATCTACACTGATTGTGTTATATGCGAAGACTTTTCTGACTAGAGCATCAGATGTGAAGATGGGGACTGGAGCTGGGTCCCCTAATCATCAGAAACCATGGACAGCTTATTGAACATAATGATTTGCAGTTAAATCCACCTAGCTACCTTGACTGTGTATGGAACACCAATAAGGAGGATGTTGGGTAGGACAAAGCTCAGCAGGGAAATGGAGAGACAAGCCCAGCACTTGGACTGCCCCGGTCTGATGATGGGACCTGTACAGATAGCAATGAATGCGAACTCACCCACACAGCGGAGCAGCGTCGGGAGACCAGTGAGTCTTATAGGCCTTGCATTCCACATTATTATTAAAATGAAACCAAGTATAGGCTCTGGCAGGTATCTCGGTTGGTTGGAGCATTATCCCCATGTGCCGAGGTTGCGGGTTTGATCTCCAGTCAGGGCACATACAAGAAGCAACCAATGAGTGTATAAATAAGTGGAACAAGAAACAAATCAGTGTTTCTGTTTCTCTCTCTCTCTTCTTTCCTCTCTCTAAAATCGATTAAAAAAAATGAAACCAAGTATAATGCAAAGCAAAGAGTATTAAATTAGATCGAGAATTATTTTGTATTGATAAAAGATAAAATCTATGAGGAAGATAGGATAGTTGTGACTTTTTATGGACCAAATATTGAAAAATACTTATCCTCAAAATATATACAGGAAATGGTGAGAAGTGAGAAAATGACCGAAACAATTTGTAGGAGACCTTAAGGACTGTTTTTTGTGTGACACATCAAGTAGACAAAAGCCAAATGGTTATATACAAAAGGTAAACGGTAGGATTTGAATAATGTAACTAATGAGGTTGAAGAATATAATTCATAAGGGTGAACAGGGATATAGAAAGTTTCAAAATATGGTATATTTAATATCGTTCAAATGTAATTATTGTATGAATACTGTATATGTTTATAATATATATGTGTATACCTATCTATCTACATAATCTCTTAATTGTAGAAAATTTATTTCTTCCTTGAAACATTTGTGGAAGATGGTAAAAAAGGTCAAATGAAGACTTGAGTGAATTCCAGAGTCCTCCTGGTCTGTGCCTCAGTCCTGTGGTTTAGCTCGCTTTTGAAAGGATGAAAAGAAAACATCCTCCGTTTTTCTTGATGTTGTCAAACTGTTCGTATAATTCATCTTCCACCTTTGTATACATGCTCTTTTTGTGCCCAGAATAATTTTGAGATTTTTTTTTACTATTATCAAAATAACATGGAACTATGTTATCTGTGACTCATCTGAAGATGCAGTTGTTACATTCAATTGTGTTCTAAATCAATAATGCCGTGTGGATTTTACTGCAAAACGTGCTGTCTGAAACACCTGGCTGTACTTTTATAGGATTTTCTTTGACTTAGCTTCCCTGAACTAAAGCTTAAAGAAAACCAGCAGCCATAGGAATGACCGACTAGAGAATGAACGGAGGATCACAAACACCAATTAAAGTCTTTAAGTAGAGAGCGAATCATGGAATCCAGCACTATGCTGACTCCATTTCACCGCCCACTCAGTTCAAATTTTTTTAGAGTTTACCACTTAAACTAATGACATGCTATCACCCTATATTCTCCATAGTTTAATGATTAAGAACATGGGCTTTAAAGTGGGTTTCCTGGGTTCAAACGTGAGTGCCAACAACACCCGAGTGACCTTGGACCAACGACATATCCTTCCTATGCCTCAGTTTCTTTATCTGTAAAGTGAGGATAATAATTATAACTAGTGGTGGTAGGCAGAATAACGTCCATACACTAATCCCCAGAACGTGTGAATATGATAGGTTATGTGGCAAAGAAGAATTTAAGGTTGTCGATGGAATTAAGGTTGCTAATTATTTGATGTTGAAGTAGGGAGATTACCCTGGATTACCTGAGTGGACCAGTTAACCGGGGACGAGGGCCGGAGGAGGAGCCGGAGTGTTAGGGAGCAGTGACGACGGAAGAACGGCAAGAGTGCTGCAGCAGGACCAGCTTTGAAGATGGAGGAAAGGGGCCACGAGGCAAGGAGTGTGGGTGACCCCAGATGCTGGAAAAGGCAAAAGTCCTCCCCGTAGAGCCTCCAGAAAGGAATACAGCCCTGCCAACCCTTTAATTTTACCTGGTGAGTCGAGCGTTGGACTTCTGACCCGCAGAACTGTAAGAATAAATTTGCGTTGTTTAAGTCACCAAGGTTGTGGTAATTTATTACAGCAGCGTTAGAAAGTGAATGCGTTGCCCTCTGGGTTTGTTGTTGGGGTTAAGACACATAGACATGTAGGATGGTCCTGCCATGTGGCCCGTGCTCCGTCAATAGTAACCACCCTCATTCATTAGTACTTGAGTTTCTCTCCTGTCTTTGCCCCTTTGTCATAGTTGTCTTGTGATTATGCCACATTGTGCCCTCCCCACAAGAATGGGGCGCCCGGAGTTTCTGCCTGTCATGAGAGTCCATCATCCTTCCACAGCAACTGGCAAAACTGCTGCTTGACTCTTCCCACTGGTTTATGGCTCCAGAGGGTTCTGCACAAGCGTGATCTTTGCTGTGACTCCCTGGGTTTGCCTGTCTTTCCAGATTTTAGGATGGTGGTTTGCTTGGTACTCACCATTCTCTGCTGGGTGCAAGGAACGTTGTGCATTTTCAGGTTGTTCGGTTATTTTGTTGTTGTAAGGACAGGAGGGATGACTTCCAAGTTCTTTGCATGTTCGGGCTGACGTCGAAGTGAGGGGAGTGCTGTCACTGCCCTGTGGCTGTCAGGAGCTCCTCTGTGTTCAGGAGCTCTGTATCTCTGCACCTGACTTCCTTCCGATTTCTGTTCTCTGGTTTTCAGTTCATCGATTTCATTCCCAAACGTGCTCTTTCTGTGTTTTCTATTTTGGTTAATGGCACTCAATCTATGAGAGAGGAGGTAATGTGATGAATCTGAAATATGTGGTTTAAAATGGGCTCAAAATCTGGGAGGTTATCCTGAATTCTCCCCCTTTCTTCATCCTCCAAAATTAATAAGTAACCAAACGCTGTTGTTTCTATCTGTGACAGCTCCTGAGTTTTTCTGTTCCCTCCTCATCCTTGCTATCATTGCCCTCGTCGTACCCCTTATTATCTCTCGCCTTGGCTAGGCGGAATCTTTTAAACCACTTCACCCTCTACACCGCCTCATGAGTTGGATCGTAGGCTGGTTCCTGTTGCTTTCCTTCTCAAGGGGCCTGTGTTTTTGAGAAATTGTCTGTGGAATAAGGGCTAAACTCCTAATACAGCATTTAAGGTTCTGAAGGATCTGGCATTCAGACAGAACTCTGGCTGCATTTCTGCGACACTCACTGACTGTGTTTGTTGCTAGGGCTGCCGTAACAAAATACCCCTGGGTGTCTTAAACAGCAGAGAGTTATTTTCTCGCAATTCTGGAGGCTGGGAATCTAAGTTCAAGGTGTCAGCAGGCTTCGTTTCTTCAGAGACGTCTCTCCTTGGCTTGCAGATGGCCCTCTTCTCACTGTGTCCTTATACACCCTTTCTTCTGTCCGTGCACGTCTCTGGTGTCTATGTGTCCAAATCTCCTCTTCTCCTAAGGACACCCATCAGCTGTATGAGGGCCCAGCCTAATGCCCCCGTTTTAACTTAATCACCTCCTTAAAGGCCCTGTCTTCAAATGTAGTCACATTCCAAGGTACTGGGGATTAAGACTTCAACATATAAATTTTTGGTGTGTAGGACACAATTCAGCCTATAACACTGACTGTATTCCCCTATGCATTCTGTATGTGTATATGACATCACATGATGAGTGCACGTCATGACCCGCGAAGTTTTAAAAATACTGATTCTTGGGTCCCACCCAGCTCTCTAGATTCTGAATTGCTAGGGCCGAAATGAGACTGGGAATACATTTGTCGCATGTGTGTGTTTAAATTTCTCCTGAGTGCTTTATAATCCTCCAGCGTCCCTAGACTTTTTACCATTTCTGGGAAACATATTATAAAGGTTCACACCTTATCTCATGGTTGTTCTTTAGCTATAAATACCCTTCCCACGATACAACTATGAAAATTCATATATCCTGCAAGGCTGAGCTGAAATACCATCTCCTCTGTTATTTCTTCCTGTTCTCTCCTGTGATAATCCATATTTTATCATCATTTTATTGTAAATACATGACAACTTACTTCCTTCTGTTTTGTATGACAGTAATTTGCCTTCCTCTTTTACTGGCTTCGTGGAGCAAAGGATGACATGTTCTTTATTTCTGTATACGTGAATATCTGAAACAGTTGCAGTTGCTCTGAGCATAGTAGGTCATCAATCAATGTTTGTAGTGTAAATAAATGAATGAACTCCTTAATAAATGCTAGTAATTTTCTTAGGGTTTTTTATACAGTGGAGCCCATTGGACAAAAATAGCTCATCAAATATAAAACAAGTGGCAGAACTTTTATTCTTACATTAAATATCCTTAACACAATACATAAACAATATCTTTGATGTGTATTTCCAAGGTAAGACTTGAAACATTTAAAAATTCTACTTGAAGATGGTATTTGATAATAAGAGGATACCAATTTCTGATAATGGCATTTTTTGTGTGTGTGTGGCATTTTTCAACGCTCAGTATGGCTTAATTCTTTTTTTTTAAATAAATTACTGCTGGTAACTTTTATTTTTTTTTAAAGATTTTATTTTTATTTATTTTTAGACAGAAGGGAAGGGAGGGAGAAAGAGAGGGAGAGAAACAGCAATGTATGGTTGCTTCTCACATGGCCCTCATGGGGACCTGGCCCGCAACCCAGGCATGTGCCCTGACTGGGAATCAAACCGGGACCCTTTGGTTCCCAGCCCGCGCTCAGTCCACTGAGCTACACCAGCCAGGGCAGTATGGCTTAATTCTTAAAGGTGAATGGATTTCCCCATTTTTGGTATATCCTTGTTTACCCTCCCAATCAAAGTGCTTCTTTAGAGCTGGTATGTCTATTAGCTGAGTTAGTAAGCTACATTTTCCTGGTCAATGAATAACAGAAACAATTCTTGAAATAATTATATCAACTAAGACCCCATTTCTGGTCAGGGATCTAGAGTGTGGCATTTCCTTTTTTTGTGAGTTTCCCCAAAACTACTAACACTTCAGCTCTACACTTTGCAGAGCTGGAATAATTTCCTCTCGAGTCATTTCTCCAAAGCCTTTTCTGAGCCAGGGCAGGCAGGAACGGAGACTGGCAGGGGAAGGACTGTGGCTCCTCACGGGGGAAGAAGGAATCAGCTTTGAAAACACAGATGAGCTTTTGGATGTGGAAATTTACAAGGCTCAGAGAGTCCTGAAACATCTCTAGAAGCCGAGCCCAGCAGAATAATGGGAGGCTGTGTGCTGGTTTGGCGTTGGAGTCTGTCTGGCACGAATGACACTGTAAACAGCCTTCCACACATTTGCATCTGCATACATGACAGTCGATTCTCAAAATGTCCAATTAAACACTTGTCAATGGAAGAAATGTTTGCTTCCTCAGCTGACGCGGTGTCAGCCTGGCCTTTCTGAAGGAGAAGCAGTTTCAGCTGATACTGTCGTATGCTCTTCCTTTGTGGACCTGATCTTGTCCTCCTTGTTCAGAGAAAAATTCTTCTTGAAAGCCACGGAGACTGTGCCAAGCTGTGGACCATGGGATTAGGTTAGATAACTGAAGAAAAATATCCAGGCTCTGAGCGCTTTTCAAACCCAAGAAAACCTTCCTCAGGGCTGTAGTTTCCTTTGTGTAGTTCTAAACTCATAGGGCTGAAAAAGTATAAAAGCGATAGAAGCTGAGAAACAGAAAAAGGCTATGCTGATACATTTTAAAAAATATAATTCTTGTAAGGACTGAGTTTATTTTCACAACATTTCAACAAATACTCATCGAACCAATGTTAATGGTGTGTGTGTGCGCGTCCCTGTCCTTGTTGACAGACACAGACATGCTCAGTTGTAAGTCCCGGTGATTGGTTTTGGGCACATGGTGTAGAAACGTAGTGGAAGAGAGGAAGGAAATAAGGCTGAAGAGTTCAATTTAGATTGTTCTTTATAAAAGTTCAAGAACATGAGGAAGTGGGAAGTGGTGTGACTTGGAGTAAATTCCGCAGCTCTGCTACCCTGAGTTCTCCAGTTCATAAAGTAGGAAACACAGTAACAGAGCATTGGAGGTTATTGTCAGGAGTGAATAAACTGATCTAAGTAAACTGTGTACAGTAGCACTTGCCACTTTGTAAATGCTCAAAAAGTCTTGGCAGGAGGTTGAAGCACTCCTCTGTGGTGAAGGGAAGGAGCCAAGGAGAGGGAGAAAAATTGGGTAATTGTCAAACTATGGATAGGGAATTCGGCTTTGGGAAGGAGAGTGGGCAATTCTTCCTCCGGGAAGTGAGCTGGGAAGGACTAAGTTTTGAGGTGAGGCTGAAGAAAGCCAGGGCCTCTCGTGGTGGTAATACTGTCTCCTCCCTTGTGTAGACGAGGGGAGCTTTTGTTGAGCATGAGGGGAGTAGGGGTGGGATTTGGGGCTTAAGGGAGAATGGAAAAACTTTGTGGCAGCTGCTCTGGGAGATTTGATAGGGGTCAGCTGAAGATAAATATAAGGGTTGCCAAGCAATACAGAGGACCCAGCTGAGATCAGACAGCTTGTCTATAGTGGAGACATTTGGCATAATTATGTAAATTTTGATGGTGGTGTCATGCACCCTGGAGCAAGGACACAGACAATTCGAAAGGCCCTGAACTAAGATTAATCTGGTGAGTTGGGCGGATAGAAGTACAGACAGACTGGAGGTGAGGAGGTGTCTTAAGTCAGTTCGGGCCGCTTTGACAAAGTATCGCAGGCTGGGTGGCTCATAGACAACAGAAGTTTATGTCTCACAGTTCTGAAGGCTAGAAGTCGGAAATCATGGTGCCAGCTTGGTCAGATTCTGGTGAGGATCCTCTTCTGGGTTTGCGCATTGCCATCTTCTCGTATCTCCCCATGGCTGAAAAAGAGGGTGCAAGAGCTCTCTGGTGTCCCTTTCATTAGGGTCCTATGTCCATTCACCAGGGCTCGACCCTCATGACCCCATTACCTCCCAAAGACCGCACCTCCTGATACCATCACATTAAGGTTAAGATTTCAACATGTGAACTGGGGCGGGGGGGGGGCACACTCGGTTTATTGCAGGAGTCTCTTCACCCAGACAGCCAGCATCAGTTTGGCTGCTACTCTGGGCCACACGTGTGCTAAGTGATGGGGATAGAAGGATGAGGAGACACAGTTCACTTCAAAAGCTCAAATGCATTTATTTGAGCTTTTACTATATACTGGGCGGATCATTCATATGACACCAATCTTTTCTTTGAAAAGCTTGAACCCTACTGACATAACCTGGATAATTTTGATTCAGATCGTGGTAAGCTTTGAAGGAGGTAAGCAGAGGGTGCTAAGAAATGAAAGTGGACATTCAGCACAATCTGGGAGAAGAGGAGCCAGGTCAGGAAAACTATGCTGGAAGAGATTGTGCCTGAGCTGACTCGAGATGCAGGTAGGAGAGCCGGGGTAGTGAATGGCAGAAAGGGAGAGGAAAAAGCAGAGCCAGGTGATTTATTTGGCCAGGGCAGGTAAGAAAAGGTTGTAGAGACAAGGTGGTAAGATTCTGATTGCTAGTTCCAGTATATGTGGGTCCCTCCCACACACATCAAGCAATTCTCAGACAGCAACTGGTTTCTTACAATCCAACTCAATTCTGACACTATTGTTAAAAAAATAAAATACAGCCAAATAAATTTAAAGATAAAATTGGATTTACTCAGCCTTTCATGAATTGGGCAGCATACCCTTTAGCAAATAGAAAGGATCCCTGAAGAGCTTTAGAAAAAGAAAGGCTTTCAAAGGCAGAAGTGGGGTGGGACAAGGAAATATTTAGCGAAGAGTGGATTGTTTCAGGCAACACCACTGGAAGGTGGGCCGTGGGGGCCTACCAGGCTGGTGACCTCACTAACACTGACCTGGAAATGCCTGACTGCTTAAGATTACATTCCTAGGAGAGGCTGAGACTGCAGTTAGATTACGTATTAAGTCTCAGTTTGGTGATGTGGGTTTAGCACAAGTGACTCCATTTTGGGCTTCCGTTTCCAGGATTGAGGGTTTGGTTTCACACACGGGCCCTCCACTCAGATGTCAACCACCAGTTCATGTTGTTACATGTGCTTCTGAGCAACTGGCTATAGATCAGAGGTTCACACAACTCTTTCCTTGGATTTAATTAACTTGCTAGAGCTGCTCCCAGAATTTAGAGAAACATTTTGTTGACTAGATTACCAGCTTATTATAAAAGAATATAACCTAGGAACAGCCATCTGGAAGAGATGTGTAGAGTGAGGCATGGGGAGAGGGACTGGACCTTCCATGACCTCTCAGAGTATGCATCTCCTCGTGTTCACCAACCTGGAAGCTCTCTGCATCCTGTCCTTTTGGGTTTTTACGTGGGCTTCATAACATAGCACGACTGATTAAATCATTGACCATTGCAAATGAACTCAATTGCCAGCCCCACTGCCCTCCCTGGATGTTGTGGGGGCAGCAGGACTGAGAGTTCCAATCTAGTCACATGGTTGATTCCCCTGACAACCAGGCCCCATCCTGAGTCATGGTCCAAAATTCACCTCGTTAACTTAGGAAATTTCAAGGGTTTTAGGAGCTCTGTGCCAAAAGTGGGGACAAAAACAAAATATATAGTCTTATAAATCACAATATGACAGTATGCTACTGTTGCTAAGTGAAAGAAATGAAGATCTGAATTAAAATGATAAAAATTTTACCACTTTAGGAAGGAAGAGTAGAAAGAAATGTATAGAATGATGAGACTCAGCGATTGATTGATTGAATATGGTGAAGAGAGAATAGATGATTTTGTACTTTTAAGCCTGAATGGTAAGGACAGTTATGGTTTTATTAATGGAAAGAGGGAATTCCTTTTTTGAATTAGAAAAGATGTGGGGGAAGAGATCAATTTGGAGATGTTGAATCAGAATATTTGGCAGTTAGTGAAAGCAATCCACCTAAAATGAGAGTAAACCAAAAGAGGTAATATGGAACTTTCATAACTGGAAAGTTTAGAGATATAGGGGGCTTTCGGCAAGACTGGGTCCAGGGCTCATGTGATGTAATATGAACCCGTCTCTGTCCGTATCATCTCGACTTCTTGATTCTGCAGACAGGCTCTCAGCACAGGGCAGGCAAAATGGTGCCCAGAGCTCTGGGTCCTCATCCTAGAAATCCCAGTGGAAGAACTCTCATTTGCAACATGCATATGTTTTAATATATGTTTTATTACTCTTCAGGTGTTGAGGCCAACAGATCAGGGGATGACAACCATTGAAAAGATAGTTTGTTATTCAGTTCCTAACTGAATGTTAGGAAGGGTGCTAAGCTATGTAGGGGAGCACCAGGGTCAGTTAGGAGGCTCATGGAGTGAATACAGACATAAGAATCCTTAATAAAATAATAACAAATAGAATTCATCAGTATAGAAAAATAATATATACTCTGTATGGAAAAGAACAGATGATTCAGAGGGGTTTATTCCAGGCATTCAATACTGGTTCAGTATTTGGCAGTCATTCAGTGTAATCTACCGTATTAACTGACTAAAGAAGAGAAATCACATGATCATATCAGTTGATGTGGTCAAAGCATTTGAGAAAATTTAACATCCTTTCATAGACATCCTTTCATAGAAAGATAGACATAGAGAAGAGCTTTCTCAATTTGATAAAGAGCATCTATTAGAATATACAACTAACATTTCACGTAATAGTGGAAAACAGTACTTTCTGCCTGAAATCAGGATAAAATGGGAATAATCAGTTTACTCAATTTCAAGCCTTATTACAGAGGTACAGTAATTGGTGGAGAGACAGACACACAGATGAGTAGAGAAGATCAGAGAACAAAGAATAGACCCAGGTAAACCTGTCAGCTGATTTCCCACAGAGGTGCCGAAGCAATCAATGGAGGTGATAGCCTTTCCTACAAATAGTGCTGGAGCATTTGGACACCACGAACAACATACGGACATTGACCTAAGCCAGTTAACTCAGAATGGGTCGTGGACGTGAATGTAAAATGTCAAACTATACAACTTTTGGAAAATAATAGGAGAAAATCTTCAGGATTGAGAATTAGGAATTATAAGATTGACATAATGATTATGATCCTTAAAAAGAAAGATGTGCTAAATTGGACTAAATGAAAATGAAAAACTTTTGCTCTGTGGAAGACCCTGTTAAGAGAATGAAAAGACATGCTATGGGTTGAGAGAAAAGGTTTGCAAATCACATACCTGACAAATGACTAATGTCTAGAATGTATAAACTTTCAAAACAACATTTAGCAAATAATCTGATTAGAACTTGGACAAAAGATAAGAAAAAACATTTTACTAAATAAGACATGCAGGCACATAAGAACCTGGAAAGATGAGCATTATTTTCCATTAAGGAAATGCAAATTAAACCACAAGATATCACTATATACTTATCACAGTGGCTCAATTTTAAAAAACAATGACAACACTAAGTGCTGGCAAATATGTGGAGAAACTAGATCACTCACACATTATTGGTAAGAATGCAAAATGTCACAGTCACTCTGAGAAGAGTCAATTTTTTAAAAAAATTAAACATGCAACTACCATGAAATCCATCAATTGTATTCCTAAGGATTTCTCCAGAGAGATGAAGACTTATGTTCATACAGAACCCTGTATAGCTTTACTTGTAACAGACAAAACCTGGAAACAATGTAGATGTCCTTTAATAAGTGAATGGTTAAACAAATTGTGGTATATCTATACTATGGAATACTACTGAGCAATAAAAAGGAACAGACTATTGATGTAGGAAATGACTTGGATGAGAAAAAGCAAATGCTAAATGTTATATGCGGTATGGCTTTACTTCTCTAACATTTGTAAAATGACAAAATTACAGAAATGGAGATGAGGTCAATGGTTGCTAGGACTTGAGGAGCTGGGGGTGTTGGTACAGGGAGGAAGGAGGAGTGGGTGTAGCTGTAAAAGAACAGCATTGGGATGTTAGTGTTGATGGAAGTGTTCTGTACCTTAATTGTACCATGCAGTGTCCTGGTTCTGATATTGCACTGTAGTTTTGGAAGATGCGACAGACAACTAGGTAGAGGGTACATGAGAACCTCTATTCTTTCTTATAACTGAATGTGAATGTATATTATCTTAGAAAGTATGATTAAATAATCTTATGCTCTAGTGTAGCTTCCTTCACTGTGGTTGAGAATCTAGAATATTTTGTTAACTAGTGATGTGCTAATCTACAAATATTTACTCTGAATTTCTTCATTGCACTCACCATTATGGACATACTTAGACATACTTGCGCATGCCTTTCACATACGCACATACTTTGGCATACATGTACTCTAAATTTTACAATTCTAGAAGCATAAGATTTTGAATACATGCAAACTAAAGAGTGTGTGTGTGTGTGTGTGTGTGTGTGTGTGAAAGGCATGTACAAGTATGCCTAAGGGAGTGGGCATAACTGCATAGTTTTAGTGTTTCATTGTGGATTGTAGAACTATGGTGTAAAGGGGTATTTGTAATCCTATTCGGCCCTTAACTTTCCAAGAAGAATATCCTCTCTCAGGATACGTAGCTTTACTACAGTACTAACCATTGTATTGTCAAATCCATGTGAATTATACGCAACGAAAGAGAAACAAACAGCTTAGCTAAGGTTTGGCAATTGCAACAAGGAACGTACCAATCTGAGGTTTGTTTAAATGGAGTACATTTAAAAGAATATTATCCCAAGTAATTTTAGTGCTTGGAATGAATGGAGAATCATATGAAGAATCTGTAGTTTATTTTCAAAACTTGGGAAAAAAATAAAATTCTTACCTTTTCTTTGGCTTCTATTTATGGAATATATGGAATTTTAGCATTTTAGATTTTCCCTAATTATCAGTTAATTTGTAGAATATTACTGAAGAACTTCTCACAACCAAGTTATGACTAGAGTGATATGGTTCACTCATATGATTTTTAGGGATCTGGCAGAGAAATAGATTCTGTCAGACATCATGGTTTAGAAGAATTCTTAAAAATGTAGGTGAAATAGATGAAGTGTTGTTTTTTATAGAATCAGATAATTGTTTTTCTATACAGCATCCAATACCAGCTTACTATATAATGAAATCATAAAAGCAAAATGAAGGCATAAAACAAAGAGGAGGCAAAAACTTCGAGGACACCACAGACCGTTTCTGAGCTCGGCTGTGCTACAGACCACAGAGCAGACAGGTAACAACCACTGAGGGCCCGGGCCGGGCTGCTCCAGTGTGCTGCCACTGCAAGGCCGTCTGGATGGTGACCTCTGGGCTTGTGTGTGACAGTCAGACCGGTTCTCCAAGCAGCTCTGGCCCTGGCCATGTGCCTGACACTGTTCTTGGTGTCAGGGGTACAGCAGTGAACAAAACAGGTGAAAATCCTAGCTCTCATGGAGTTTCCATCCTAGGTTGGAAATATGGACAAGCTAAATGGGTACGTGACTTTTGTAGGCTGTTTGCAAGGATGTTTCTATGCAGAAAAAATAAAGCAAGGGAGGAGGTGAAGGACTGGTGGAATGGGTGGAGTTGTTGAAACTTTGACTATGGTGGTCAAAGGAAGACTGAGAAGTGAAATTCGAGCAAAGCCTTGAAGGTGCTGTGTTCCCTTTGGTCATAGTTGTCCCAAGCAGAGCGAACAGTCGGTACAGAGTTTCAGAGGTGGGGGCATCACACTATAGCAAGGAGGCCAGAGGGACTAGAGCAGAGGGGCGGAGGAATAGGGGTGAGGCCGGATGGAGCAGGGGCCCTGTGGCCCATCCCAGGGCCTTCAGCTCTTACTGTGAGAGAAGGTGGTGAGCAGTTCGAGAGCTGTGAGCAGGAGGGCACTCGGTTTGATCAGATGGCCTTGGTAGGATATGAGTATTGTGTTGCCTTGCTAAGTTAGAAGGGGCTCAAATGCCATACTGAAGGAATTCCAAAAAAAGAGAAAAATGCTAACTGAGGAATAGGGAGGTTAGAATGAAGGAGAAAACAGAACACCTCGACTAGACTTTTCTATTACTTTTAAGAAAGCGAAGGTGGAAGAATGGTATAGTCCTGTAATTAAAAGTCTTATTTCTAAAATAATTATTGGTCTAGCAACAATGAAACTGATCGCAGGAGATCTGTTTTAGTAGGTAATGCAATGTCAGCCATTATCTTGGTGTCTTAAAATTTTCAACATCGCAAAAAACCCAAAGCTGGCATTTCAACTGGGATTCCTCCCATTGGAAAAACCAGTTGGAAACAGAAAATGTTTCAAAGAGAAAGGGATTCTGAGAAGCAGAAAGGAAAGAAATGTATGTATTATCTGATGTTTTTGTCCTTCCCTTAATGATATGCTTTAAACACTTTTGTGGGTTTATTGAGACGAATAAATATACTCATTTACATTTCATTCAAGTCAGATCTATACGGCTAAATAGTATAATTTTGTTGTCTCAAATGTATAAGACTTCATGACCCAAGTAAATTTTTATATTACTCTGAATTAGTATTACTAAGGGTATACATTTCCTTAAGAAATGCTTGTGGAGACCTTAAAATAATGAAAAAATATCGAACACACCTGGCTAAGAATTATCGCATTAGATTCACATTTCTCTAGATAAAGGTCATCCATTACGGGCACATATTTTTAGGTTGAAACTTGACATAGCAGTTCTAAAGACAAAAGATTCTAACAAAATGTGAACAAAGTCTTTTTGCTTGTTTGTTTGAAGCAAACATTCTCATCCTATCCTTACACAGCTACATCCCACAAAACTTTGCAAATCTTCATTTGTGTTTTGTCTTCAGTAAAATAAAAAAAAATGCCTTTGAAAAACTGTTTATCTTTGCATGTAAGGTAGAAAAAACCTTTTGATGTTTGGCAACAGATTTGCTTAAGAACAGAAATGAGGTAGTGTTATCTTTTTTCTTTTTCCTCCTGAGATCATAATCAGGCTGAATATGGAAACACTGATACCCGTTAGGGAAGACTATTTATCTTGCCTGTCCCTGGAATAAAACAAGAATACCCACACAAGTGACATCCTCGTTGGAAGAATAAATGCTAAGTATATAATTTTTTTTGAGAATTTGTGAAGATACATGAGTCAGATAAGAGAAAATGTATAAAACAGGATTTAAAATTTCCATAGCGTTTGAGGTAATACATGCAAGTGGACACAGCACTCCTGCCCTAAGCCACTGGGCTACTCTCCGTGGGAGGCACTCCCCTGTTATCAGTGGTGTGTATCCTTGGAGAGAGCTTATTCCTTTTTTCTTTACAATTGATTGGCAGCTTACTGTACATTTTGTTCTCACCTTGTTTTGTTCTGACATTTCTTCTGGGACGTTGTTCAATATTTGTTCATAGAGAGCACTTTATTCTTTTTTATAGTTTCGTGTTCTACCTTCTAGAAGTACCATAATTTACTTCGTCTGCTACATATGGACAGTTATGCTTTTCCCAAGCTTTTGCCATTACCAATGTGTAACAGTGATTATCCTTGAACGTAGATCATTTTGTCCATCTGTGGGGAAATTTCTAGGAGAGGAATTTTTGTGTTAAAATGTGCATGCTTACATGTACACTGACCTCCACAGACATTGTATGCCCCTCGCAACAAAACGGACGGCTGCCCATGTCCCTATTCCTTTGTCACCACAGTGGGTACCAAACCTGTGATCTTTAGCAATCTGGTGGAAAGGAATGGCGTTCGTTTTAGTTCTCGTTTCTCTCAGGGATGATCTTGAGCATCTTTTCCTGTGTTTTAAGGGCCACTTGTATCTTCTGTGACCTGGATGTTCATATGTTTTTAATAGCATTATTGGTCTTTTCTTACTAGTTCTTCCGCATTGTTTCTTAATCCATTAATTTTAATTTTGATTGATTTCTTGTGTCTTTCTTCCCTTTTATTTTAACTTTTTCAGTTGAGTGCTTAAATCATCTCTTCCATTCTTCCTTTTTACTTAACATTTTAGCCATATTTCCTAGGTAGTAGTTATCTTGTTTTTCTATATAGTCTTTTAAAACTATATATTATTTTTCTTCATTAGTTTAGACATCCTGCATTTTTAAGTTTTGATTTTATCTTCAATGCAAAACTTTACAGAATTTAAAAATATCCCGATGGTAGAGTTTTTTGTTCTCTAGTTTTATCACTTTTAAGTTTGACTGCATTATGATTACAGATGTCCACATTGCTTCTCTTCT